>CM038679.1:335515475-335784005 GCA_021605205.1 Aegilops longissima
GAATAACTGGAACTGATTTCTGTGATGAACTACTTTCCAATAAGGGAGCAGGTACTGTTAGCTCATCAAGTTCTACTTTTCCTCTCACTCACTTCTTTCGAGAGAAACTCCTTCTCTAGAAAGGATCCATTCTTAGCAACGAATATCTTGCCTTCAGATCTATGATAGAAGGTGTACCCAAAAGTCTCCTTTGGGTATCCTATGAAGACACATTTCTCCTATTTGGGTTCGAGCTTATCAGGTTGAAGCTTTTTCACATAAGCATCACAGCCCCAAACTTTAAGAAACGACAACTTGGGTTTTTTGCCGAACCACAGTTCATAAGGTGTCATCTCAATGGATTAAGATGGTGCCCTATTTAACGTGAATGCAGCCATCTCTAAATAATAAACCCAAAACGATAGCTGTAAATCAGTGAGAGACATCATAGATCACACCATATCTAGTAAAGTACGACTACGACATTCGGACACTGATACGTCTCCAACATATCTATAATTTATGAAGTATTCATGCCATGTTTACAATAGTTTTATATGATTTCGGTATGATTTGATTAGAACTAACCCGGACTGACGTTGTTTTCAGCAGAACTACCATGGTGTTGTTTTTGTGCAGAAATAAAAGTTCTTGGAATGGGCTGAAAATCAACGGAGATTTTTTCTGGAAAATATAAAAAATACTGGAGCAAAGAGTTACCGGAGGGGAGTCCCGTGGGCCCCACGAGGGTGGAGGGCGCGCCACCCCCCTGGGGCGCGCCCCCCTGCCTCGTGGACTCCCTGTGGGCCCCCCGACTTGTTCTTGATGCCAACCTCTCCTATAAATCCCCAAACTTCCAGAACTTGATCTAGTTCAGAAGTTCCGCCGCCGCTAGCCTCTATAGCCATGAGAAATCAGTCTAGGCCCTCTCTGGCACCCTTCCGGAGGGGGCCATCAGCACTGGAGCCCTCCTTGATCTAGTGCCCCTTAGTGATTTTGGTGTATTGATGACTTATAGGTTAAGGGACTAATGTGTTTATGAGTGTACACAGGTCTATAATTCTATGAGGAGTTTGATATTTACAGAGAAATTCGACCCCTAAAAATGAACTTCTTCAATCAAGACTTTGATATTCGAAGACTTTAGAAGACTTTGAAAGTGAAGAAATTGGTGTGACCTTGAAGACTTGGTATTCATTTGAGGAACATGAAGCGTGAAGACTTTTGTTTTCGTAGTTTCGCTTTCTTTCTTGAGTCATAGGAAACACCGTCTTCGTTAAAGGGGTCGAGGAAATACTAAGGAAAAATTTCCATGTGATGCTCAACTCAAAATCCTACACCTACCAATCCCTTCGAGTGAAGCCTTTGGAAATCTCATACAACTCAGTCAATTTCTTCAAAGGATGAGACGAAGTTCTTCCGGTCACGAGGAATTTGTTCGACCGATGAGTTAGGAATTCGCCATGGATTGCCTACACAAAGGAGGAACATGATAGCCCCGAGGAATTTGAGAGTCAAATTTCCGACCGTTGTTGTCTTCCACCTGTCCCAAAATATCTTATCCACCTAATGGTCATATCATTGAAGGGCATTTATGTCTTATCATGTCGGGATGCTCCCTAGGCTATAAATAGCCGCCCCCTACAACCACTAGCTGGTTGGCTGCTCCGAGAGAACTTGACACTTGTCATTTGAGAGCAACCCATCCTCCGAGGACTTTGAGCGAAAATCATCGAGTGAGGAAAAACCCAAAAACCAAACCCCTACAAACCCAAAGTGATTGAGCATCACTGAATAGATTGATCCTGCGTGGATCCGACGCTTGTTACCTTTGAAGACTGTGCTTCTTCCAGACGGTTAGGCGTCATGGTCTAGAGCATCCAAGAGGAATTGTGGATCGCCGAGTGACCAAGTCTGTGAAGGTTTGGATGTCGCCTGAAGACTTACCACGAGTGATTGGACGAGGTCTGTGTGACCTTAGTTCAAGGAGAATACGGTGAGGACTTGGTGTCCTGAGCTGTGTTCTCAACGACTGGGTGTCCGGGACTGTGTGTCCTCGAGTTTATATACTCAGCCGCTCCAACCAGACGTACAACTGAAACAGCAGTTGGAACTGGTCTACCAAATCATTGTCTTCACCAACCTAACTGGTTCTATTTCCTCAACTCTTTCATTTCCTCATTACTGTGTTGAGTGTTCATTCATATCTGTGTTTGAAGACTTTGATCAAGACTTTCTCAATTTCCTCGTTCAATTCTTCACCGCTTTGTCTTCATCTTGTGCTATCCTATGTTTACGCTTTTTGTACTCTTTGATTGTCTTCATTTCATCATGATGACCATGCCCGCATTCTCTTATGCTTACTTCTGAGTACTTATTCCGCTGCAAGTAGTTCTTCACTTAGGAATTTCCTCACCGGAAAATTCCTCATCGAAGAATTCATAAAAATCGCCTATTCACCCCCCTCTAGTCGATATAACACACTTTCAATTGGTATCAGAGCAAGGTACTCCCTTGTTCTGTGTGATTTTGGTTTAACCACCTGGAGTTTTTGTTATGTTGACCGCTGGTATGATCAAGGTCTCAGCTAGGTGTCCTACCTTTGATGGGACGGACTACCCCTACTGGAAAAACAAGATGTGAATGCATCTTGAGGCAATTGACAACGATCTCTGGTATGTTGTGGAAAATGGTGTACCCTCTGTCTCACCCTCACCGAACGCTGTCGATGTGAAGATATTCAAGCAACTCGATTCTCATGCGAATAATATCATATGTGGCCATCTGAGCAAAGGACAATATGGAAGAGTGAGTGCTTTGGAAACTGCTAAGCTCATCTGGGACAGGCTATCCAAAGTAAATGAAGGATTCTCAACTCAGCGTGACTCTCGAGTTGATGTTCTTCGAAATCTCTTCAACCGCTTTAAAAGACTCGATAATGAAAATGTTCAACAAACCTTCGATCGCCTCACTGACATCTCAAATGAGCTTCAAGCGCTTGGTGCCACTGACACCACCGACCATGAGGTGGTGAAGAAATTTTTGAGATCGCTTGATTCCTCATTTGATACTCTGGCACTGATGATACAAGAGCGTGCTGACTACAAGTCACTTTATCCAGCTGATATCCTCGAGAGACTAAATATTCATGAGTGCAGCTTGCTGAAAAGAGAGATCTCTATGGTTCTAGCTATGGAAATTCACGTGCCCTGAAGGCCAAGGCTGTGTCTGAATCTGATTGTGAAGACTTTGGTAGTAGCCTTGGAGATCCTGAAGAATTGAGCCAGGAGCTAGCACTGCTAGTGAAGAAATTCCAGAAGTTCTCAAGACATGGTCGCTTTGGAAAATCCTCAAGGAGCAGTGATTCCTCATCTAGTGACTATAAGAGAAGACTATGCCACAAATGCAAGAAACCTGGTCACTACATTCAAGATTGTCCTCAGTGGGAAAAGTAATTAAAGAAGAAGAAATACAAGGATTACAGTTCTGATTTGACGCTAAGAAGAAGAAGAAATCGTCGAAATCTTCATCATCAAAATCCTCAAAGTCTTCTTCTCACAAGAAGAGCAGCTCCAAGAAGGCTCGGGCATTCATTGGCAAGGAAATGGACTCTGAATCTAAATCTGAGGAACATGAGGTAGAGGAGGCATCAGAAGAATCCGAGTCTGGTGTGGCGAGTCTGGCTCTCGCTACTGCTTTCGTTAGCAAGTCCATCTTCTACTCTGAAGAAAATGACCTCACCAACAAAGCTGATGAAGATAGTGATGACTACGCTCCCACCTATTGCTTCATGGCAAAGGGTGCCAAGGTACTCAAATATACCTCCTCCTAATCTAGTGAAAATGAATCGATGAAGATCTCAAGCCCAGCTACTCAAAACTTGCTAAGATTGCTGTAAAACAACAAAGGGCTTTTGAAAAGGTTCAAAACATGCTAGACAAAAGTGATGATATGTTGGGTGAAGAAATGGATCGCACTAAAGCCCCGATCGAAAATATTCAGAGACTTCGCCTAGGTTTGATAGCCTTGAAGGTCATCATAACACTCTCTTGTCGATCATGAGAAACTTTCTTATGAATTTCTTCAAAGAAAGCAAGATCTTGAGAAGCTAAGAGTGAGTTATGAAGATCTTCGAAGGAGCGCGATTCATTACTTGCTCAACAAATCAGCGCTTCTCGTGAAGAATTTGTTCCTCCATGCTTAAAGTGCATTGAACTTGAATCGCTAATTCTTCACCTGAATGTTCAAATGCTTCAACTGTTACAAATTCTTCACCTGCCTCTGCTATCACTAATTCCTCATCCGAGGACATTGCTAGTATCACCGACGATGCAGGTTGAAGGAATTGTACATGACAGCATGTACAAAAGCCTCAAAGGGCATCGACTCTTTGTGATGTGCTTAAAAGCAGATCCTCAACAGAACCCTAGGAAAGAGGGTATTGCCTTTGAGAGGAAACTCAATGCTGATGGAACATATTGGAAGCCCGAGCAGTACCCCAAAACCTCATGGGTTGCTGCAAAGGACCTCCAGCTTGATCCATCTAACTTATCTGGCTTTACATGTGAATCTCCTCATTCTTCTGATGAGTCATTTGACTCCAACTATAAACTGTTCAAAAATCAGAATGGTGAAGTATTTGCTAGATATGTTGGCACTAACTACAGGAACGGTTCCCCTATGAAGAAAATCTGGGTTCCCAAGAAGTGCCTTGAAAGTCTTCAGGTGAATGTCCTCATGACACCACCTGTGAAGAATAGGAACCCCAGATCAAATTCTTCATATGGATCCAAGTCCTCATACGGACCAAATTCCTCACATGGATCAAAGTCCTCATATGATTATCATCGTGCTAACAACTCTGTTTCTTAGGGTAGAGCTAAGGGCTATGAATATGTGCATTATTCTTCAAACCAATATGTTCATAAGTCCTCGAAGAATTTCTCTGCTTATTCATATGCTTACCCTAACCTCTCTTATGTGAAACGAAATGGATTGGCTTCTATGCCACCATTCTCATATGGAGCTTGTAGAGTGATGAACTCTTTGCCACCCCTTCAGATGTGGGTGGTGAAGAAAAGGAACTAATCTCTTCTGCAGGGTCAAGCCTCCAGACGTGCTTTAACGTCTGAAGAATTTGCTGGGGGCCTGACAAAAATGCCTGAAAGGACGCAGGCTAATCATGAAGAAATGAACTTTCATTTCACACGTCCTCATACTGCTTATCTGTTATACTGCCTGATGAAATTCATCTGATGAAATTGATATCATATTCTTCACTGATGAAGTATATGAGATCGTAAGTTGCAAAAGAAGTGCAAGTTGACAAGATCATCGATGACGTTGAAGCACCAGGTCCTCTCACACGCTCAAAAGCTTCACATTTATCTAACTTTTGTGGGCACTATGCTTTTGTCTTTATCACAGAGCCCACTAAGGTAGATGGAGCATTTCTGGAGCCTGAGTGGATTCAGGCAATGCAAGAAGAATTACATCAATTCGAGCTCAACAATGTCTGGGAACTGGTCAAACGTCCAGATCCTCGCAAGCATAATATCATTGGCACAAAGTGGATCTACCGCAACAAGCAAGATGAAAATGGCCTTGTGGTGAGGAATAAGGCACGACTTGTAGCTCAAGGCTACACACAGGTTGAAGGAATTGATTTCGATGAAACTTTTGCACCTGTTGCTAGACTTGAGGCTATTTGCATATTACTTGCTTATGCTAACCATAATATCACTTTATATCAAATGGATGTAAAAAGTGCATTCCTCAATGGTAAGCTTGAGGAAGAGGTATATGTTGCTCAACCCCGTGTTTTGAAGATCCAAAGAATCCGACAAAGTCTTCAGACTCAACAAGGCCCTCTATGGCCTCAAACAGGCCCCACAGGCGTGGTATGATACATTGAAGGAATTCTTCGTGAAGAATGGCTTCACACCGGTTCACTCGACCCTACTCTCTTTACTAAATCATATGATGGTGAACTGTTTGTGTGCCAAATATATGTTGATGATATTATCTTTGGCTGTCTCGACCACCGTTATAGTGATGAATTTGCCTATATGATGAGTGAAGAATATCAAATGTCTATGATGGGAGAATTGAAATTCTTCTTAGGTCTTCAAATTCACAACAACACAATGGCATATTCATATCTCAGAGAAATACCTCAAAGATGTTCGAAGAAATTCGCAAGCAAGATTGCAAAGGCGTCAAAATTCCTATGCCCACAAATGGCCATCTATGCACTGATGAAAATGGTATTGACTTCGATCACAAGGTATACCGCTCCATGATTGGTTCTCTATTGTACTTATGTACATCTAGGCCAGATATAATTCTTAGTGTTTACATGTGTGCCCGATTTCAAGCTACACCGTAGGAATCACATCATAAGGCTGTGAAGCATATTCTTCGATATCTAGATCACTCACCAACACTAGGATTATGGTACCCCAAGGGCTCTACTTTTGATCTCATTGGATACTCTGACTCTAACAATGCTGGTGATCGTGTGGACCGCAAATCAACATCTGGTACTTGTCATTTACTCGTAAGATCTTTGGTCTGTTGGTCCTCGAAGAAACAGAACTGCGTATCACTGTCTACTGTGGAAGCTGAGTACATTGCTGCTGGCTCTTGTTGTGCTCAATTGCTGTGGATGAAGCAAACTCTCAAGGACTACGGCATCAACGTGAAGAATGTGCCTCTCTCGTGACAATGAGAGTGCCATCAAGATTGCTCACAACCCGCTTCAGACTCAAGACAAAGCACATTCAGATCGCCATCATTTTCTTCGTGATCATGTGTTGAAGGGCTACATCTCCATCGAGCATGTGAAGACTGAAGAACAGCTAGCCGATATCTTCACAAAGCCCTTGGATGAGAAGAGATTTAGCAAGTTGCGGTGTGAGCTAAATATTTTAGAATCTTCGAATGTTCTTTGAAAAGGACACACATCCTGACACTTATTCAAAATTGATGACTTAGATGTGCAACACATGAAGAAACGTTTTTCTTCAATCAATGAAGAATAACACTCTAAGTGTGAAGAAAATTAATGAAGAATTTGATTCTCAGAACCCTTCGACAATTGTACGCGGTGTCTGAAATCATCATTCTTATACGGTGGGTCACGCCACCACCAAAATTGAAAATCTTCAATTTGAGTTTTTCCTCAAAATTCTTCAGCTTTTCAAATTCTTCAACTTTGCAAAATCTTCACTGTTTCCGTTGTCTTTCTTCATTGACTATATATATAAATATGGGTTTATGTCCTCTACATCATTCACTTATGGCTATTTCTTCAAGTTGCTTTTTCTGCTAAGTGAATGTGATCGGACCCTTCCCCCTCTATGCTATACTCAACCCAAGCTATTCACAAATTCTTCATGTGCGTTCTATTTGAAACTCGTTCAAAATCTTCACCGTGTCCTTGTCAGCTGAAGAAATTGCGAACGGAACTTTTAACTTATCTTATCCAAATTTTTGGCTTTGCCGCTCAAAACGTTCCGCATCCCACGATAAACTTATCTATTCACCCACGATCTAACACAATCTCCACTTTTCAGTACGTGGGTGACACATGTCAATCGAATGAGAAGGGCCAGGGCACGTTATTCCAAAATCTTCGAGAACGGTTTTCACCGTGGCTATATATACCCCTCTCCCTTCCTCACTTCCTTTACTCCGCCGACCGCTCTCTCTCGCCGAGCTTCTCAAACCCTAGCGCCACCGCTGCTCCATCGTCGCCGGTGAGGAAGAGCTTAACGCCTCGACCTCGTCGCCCGTCGTACTCGCGCCGATCATGAAATCTTCACTCCGCCGCCAGAGCTGTCTTCCTCCGCCGAGTTAGGGCGTGGAGATCTGAATCGACGACCTTCTAATCTACACTTCTCAGTTCGTCGTGTTCTTCAGTTCGGGTAATTAAAAGTTACTTTTATTACTCGCTTTGATTCTCAAACCTTCCTGAAAATCTTCAAGGGTGTTTATTCTTCAAATCTTCACACATATGAACACCTCAAACAAAATATGCTCTTGATTCGTTTCTCTAAGCAATGATTTTTGTTCAAGATTCCTCAATTGTGTGGATCCTCGGTATATACAACTCGAACCTAAGACAAAGATCGCTTAGTGAAATTCTTCAAGGCTCATCTGGTCAAATTCCTCAAACTAGTTCTTTTGAAAACCTTCGAGAACGATATGACCTCTCCAAATTCCTCGCAACTATACTCTGCTCACGGTACTCATGTCCGCCATCAATCACTAGGTTCTCATCAACTTAACTCATTTGCAGCGTTCCTCGAAGAAAAGTTGCATACTTCTTCAGAGAATTCGATTGTTCAAATTCCTCACCAAGAATATGGCGAGAAGGAAAGAAGCCACGTAAAGGAGGAAAGAGGCCCGAGGTCATGACTGCTTCGAGATACCCGAGGACATATACGCTGACTATTGCACACTGATGAAGCCAAGTTTGGCAAGGAAAACAAAAATCAGCGCAAGGTGCGATTCAAAGGAATGAAAGGAGATGGGCAAGGGAATGGAGGAGTACATATATGTTACTCCAAAGTACATGAAGAAATTCAGACCGAATCCTCCATGCCCAAGAGCTCCATTGACACTGGCCAAGAAGCGACCCCACCAAAGATCAAGCGTGGTGAGGACTTTCTGAAGAATGGGCCAGCGCCAAGCCAAGTTGGCGAGACAAGCCAAAGAAGCAAAGAGGAAATTCAATGAAGACTCACATCTGCTGCTGCCATCGAGGCCCCGGTCAGCCCAGAAGATCAATGGCAAAGAAGCCAGCGCACAAGCCAAGTGCTTCACCAACAGTGCCCTCACGGCCAAAATCCTCAGCAATGCCCTCACGGCCAGAATCTTCAATGCCCTCACGGCCAGTTCCTCATGCTGCTCCTGCTCCTACCAAATCCTCAGCTCCTACAAAGTCCTCAGCAGCTCCTCCAAAGTCCTCAGCACCTGTGCATCTGGCCACGTGCCAAAGGACTGCATGCATCACTATTGCCTCTGGTGTCTCAACAAGTTCCTTAGCTGCACCAAATTCTTCATCAGGCCCCACTCTGCTGAAGAAAAAGGCAACTGCTGGACGAGGTAATCGGCCAAATCCGAAGAAGAAACAGGTCGCCTTCCAAGTGCCATCTGATGATGAAGCTGATGATGACGACTTTGCAGAAATCATCAGAGACCAACAAGAAAGGGCTGCTAGAGCCAAAGGCACACCTGTGCCACTCCTTTTGGATCCAAGGGCGATCCTCGAGTACATTGATCTCTGGCACAAGGATCGAGAGACACCTATGCCTGATTTTCATCTGACGCCTGGACAAAGTCACATGCTGACCCATTTCATCTCTGAAGAGAAATGGAAATTTGAGAACGCAAGGCAGATCAAGAAGGCTCAATTCAGGAAAGAGAAGTTCCTGAGTAAAAACGTTGTCAGAATGACAACTGAGGAACTCCTCAAGATCCAGTCTGAAAATCAAAGCCCTTAGTGATAACTTTGATGCCTATTATGCTGATTGGCAAGGAGCCAAAGTCAGATTTGTCAATCTGACAAAGAAGTTCACAAATGTTGCAGCCCCAACGCAACAAGAAATTCATCAGGCAGGAGCCTCTGCTCAGCCTGCTGAAGAGCATGCCAGCACCGCTGATGATTTTCAGCCTGCTAAAGACAATGCTAGTTCCAGGGCTGATGACTCCAATCCAGCCGCTGAAGAAATTGCTAGGGCATCCACTAGTGGTGCGCTGAAGAAATCGAAGAAGTCGTCGGCAATCGCATCGATTCTACCGAGGAAATTCTACCAGATTCCTCAGCTCCGCCCGCGCCTACACCAACTCCAATCCTTCCATCTGCATCTGATGTGAAGAAGACCAAGGCTGCAGAGCGAGCTGCAGTGAAGAAAAGGAAAGCATCAGCTGCTTCAAATTCTTCAGCCCCGAAGAAAATGAAGTCTATGACAAGCTCTTTTGAAAATCCAATCGATGCTGTTCCAATTTCCTCCATTCCATCAAAGGACCTTGTTCCTTTTGGTGAAGAGTATGAGATCCCAAGCGGATCTGATGAAGAAAATCATTCTGCTTCTTCGTCAGAGCAGATTGATGAAGAAATTGAAGTGGATGCAATCCCTTCAACACCAATCATTTCCTCGCCTATGCCTCAGTTCACAGCTGAAGAGGCTGGTGTTGAGGAAATTGAAGACGAAGACGTGGATATTGGATGCACCACGCCTGTGATGAACGATGACTTTTGGGAAAGTCAGCATCCCAATTCTCCACTCTTCACCCCAATCCAACAAATTCCTCAGTCCCCTGCACCAACGGTTCAAATGGGCTCTGAAGAAACTCATCCCCACTCATCCATGCATGAAGAAATTCCAGCCACTAGAGCTGAAGTACCTGCTGCTGCTGATCCTATGAACACGCAGACTGCATATGAAGAGGAACCAGAAAATCCTCAGCCTGAAGAACCTGAGATTGCGATTCCTGAGGTCGTGATGTAACTCACTGACACTCCACTGCCAAAGCCAAAGAATCCATTCTCAAACAAGCAAAAGTTCAAGGCTGAAGATTTCTTCGGCGAGCATGTATTCTTCACTGACTACAACCCATATGACTCTGCTCACATAAGGAAGAGGCGCTTACGACTGCTAGTCAAGCCAACTTCTATTCCTTTGTGCTATTCAACAAAGACAAAGTCTTCGATCATGCACATATTCCTCATGTGGACATGGAATCTCTGCCAGCTTGAGCCACCTCGGTGTTCTTCATGATGCGAATTGCTGAATTTCTGCACTGACATATGTGATTGGAATGAAGAACTCATTCTTCAATTCTATGCGACGCTGCACATCACCGGAGATTCTGAAGATGTGAACTCATGGGTATTGGACTGGATGACAGAAAATACTCACTACAAGGCACCAGCAACTGAATTGCTTCGTGCCCTCCCACTCAGTCCTCCCCTTGATGGTGCTCGTTGCATCTACAACGAACCTGAGCTTCCAAATCATTACATGCAAGTGCTGATGAAGCCTTTGAAGCCAGGACAGGCACCTCGAACCAAATTCTTCGTCAAGGAATTACTGTATGTGCCTCGGACTGTCTATCGCATTCTGACGAAGACAATGAGTCCTATAAAAGGCCACGACTCAAATGATGAAGAAGTCGTTGGCATCATGAAGAATATGCTTTTCAATATCATTCATGGCGTTACCGTCAACTTCCATGATTTCTTCATGAGGACTCTGGCGAATATTGCAATGTCACCATTTGAGCTGAAGCCTTATGCACCTTGGATTATGAGATTCATCAGAACAAGGTCTTCACTCAATTACAAGGCTGATACTCTGAATCACTGCAGCTACTTGCCTCCAATTGAAGTCCTCAAACGGACATTTTCCTCAGCTGATGACAAGGGCAAGGCAACTTCTGTGATAGATGAAGGCATTCGTCCATTGGATGGTCAATTTCGCAAATCTGCATCCTACTCCACCAATGATGACTCTGCCACACATGACTCTGCCGCCAATACCTCAGCCAAGCAAAATCCTCAAGCCACAGCACCCAGGGTGATGACTGATCGTGAGTTACTCCTCAGTCTTCATCAGAAGGTTGATCACAATAATAAATGGGTCAAGCGTCAGTTTGGTTCAATTCTTCACAACATGACCTCAACACACAATGCAGTGAAGAAAAACCAATACTACCTCCATGAAACCTTCAACCACACCTGGGTTGTTCTTTCTAATGTCTACAGCGCAGAAGAACTGAAGACAATGGGTCTCAAGGAAGAATTTGACTGGTCTGTACCTCCACCGAAGAAATTCAAGAAGGTCAAGGTTCCTTCCTTGGTAGCCAGCTCCTATTCTTCATCGCGCGGTACTGATGAAAATGATGACTTGGACGACACTGCGGCAGGCCCTACTACGACAACCGACCCCGACAATGCTGGCGCTCCTTCATCAACTTGAAATTCTTCAGGGGCGTTAGTCCTCAGTTTCAATCCTTTTGGTCATTTGATGACAAAGGGGGAGAAATGTGAGTTAGTCTTCAAGCGGGTCTACTATATGGGTGTTTTTTTTTGCTAAGTTACAACTCTCGTTCTTCTGAAACTTTATTGGATCGAGTTGTAATCTTAAACCCGATGGTGCTCTAATACTTTTGATGTGTTCCTCTGCATGCTTATTCCTCATTATATGTTAATACACGCATGCTGAACTACATCAGTCACCAGATTTCATCATGCATTTCAAATTCTTCATATTATATGTCAAATGCGTGTATGAATTACAAGATATAGGGGGAGATCTCCATGATTCAACTCTTCAAATGTGCAATGCCTCAAAAGCAAAATTCCTCACTATGCACATCTTCAGGGGGAGTTCTTCTATATCTTGCAATCAAATTCCTCAATATCAGTATTTACACTTCATATGTTTATCCCCGTTGAAAACTTAACCTATATTGTCATCAATCACCAAAAAGGGGGAGATTGTAAGTGCATCTAGTGCCCCTTAGTGATTTTGGTGTATTGAAGACTTATAGGTTAACGGACTAATGTGTTTATGAGTGTACACAGGTCTATAATTCTATGAGGATTTTAATATTTATAGAGAAAGTCGACCCCTAAAAATGAAGTTCTTCGAATGAAGACTTTGATATTATGAAGACTTTCTAAAGACTTTGAAAGTGAAGAAATTGGTGTGACCTTGAAGACTTGGTATTCATTTGAGAAACATGAAGCGTGAAGACTTTTGTTTTCGTAGTTTCGTTTTATCTTTCTTGAGTCATAGGAAACACCGTACTGTTAAAGGGGGTCGAGGAAATACTAAGGAAAAATTTCCATGTGATGCTCAACTCAAAATCCTACACCTACCAATCCCTTCGAGTGAAGCCTTTGAAATCTCCTACAACTCAGTCAATTTCTTCATGATGAGACGAAGTTCTTCCGGTCACGAGGAATTTGTTCGACCGAGGAGTTAGGAATTCGCCATCGGATTGCCTACAAAGAGGAACATGATAGCCCCGAGGAATTTGAGAGTCAAATTTCCGACCGTTCTTTGTCTTCTTGGCCCACCTGTCCCAAAATATCTTATGCACCTAACGGTCATATCATTGAAGGGCATTTATGTCTTATCATGTCGGGCTGCTCCCTAGGCTATAAATAGCCGCCCCCTACAACCACTAGCTGGTTGGCTGCTCCGAGAGAACTTGACACTTGTCATTTGAGAGCAACCCATCCTCCGAGGACTTTGAGCGAAAATCATCGAGTGAGGAAAAACCCAAAAACCAAACCCCTACAAACCCAACGTGGTTGAGCATCACTGAAGAGATTGATCCTGCGTGGATCCAACGCTTTTTACCTTTGAAGACTGTGCTTCTTCCAGACGGTTAGGCGTCATGGTCTAGAGCATCCAAGAGGAATTGTGGATCGCCGAGTGACAAAGTCTGTGAAGGTTTGGAAGTCGCCTGAAGACTTACCACGAGTGATTGGACGAGGTCTGTGTGACCTTAGTTCAAGGAGAATACGGTGAGGACTTGGTGTCCTGGGCTGCGTGCTCAGCGACCGGGTGTCCGGGACTGTGTGTCCTCGAGTTTAAATACTCAGCCGCACCAACCAGACGTACAACTGAGACAGCAGTTGGAACTGGTCTACCAAATCATTGTCTTCACCAACCTAACTGGTTCTATTTCCTCAACTCTTTCATTTCCTCATTCTTGTGTTGAGTGTTCGTTCATATCTGTGTTTGAAGACTTTGATCAAGACTTTCTCAATTTCCTCAGTTCAATTCTTCATCTGCTTTGTCTTCATCTTGTGCTATCCTGTGTTTACGCTTTCTGTACTCTTTGATTGTCTTCATTTCATCATGATGACCATGCCCGCATTCTCTTATGCTTACTTATGAGTACTTATTCCGCTGCAAGTAGTTCTTCACTTAGGAATTTCCTCACCGGGAAATTCCTCATTGAAGAATTCATAAAAATCGCCTATTCACCCCCCCTCCAGTCGATATAATGCACTTTCATATGAGTTGTATGTTTTATTTTCGTGTTGTCCTATTGTTCCCTCCGTGTCGCACAAGCGTGAGGGATTCCCGCTGTAGGGTGTTGCAATATGTCCATGGTTTACTTATTGTCTGCGTTGCTTGAGTGACAGAAGCATAAACACGGATAATTGGGTCACGACGTATGGGATAAAGTGGACTTGATGATTTAATGCTATGGTTGGGGTTTACCTTAATGATCTTTAGTAGTTTAGGATGCTTGCTAGAGTTCCAACCATAAGTGCATATGATCCAGGACGAGAAAGTATGTTAGCTTATGCCTCTCCCTCATATGAAATTGCAATAGTGATTACCGATCTTATTAACAATTGCCTAGGACAATTCCGCACACCGAACCATCATTATTCCACACTCGCTATTTATAATATTTAGTAATATATTCTAAATTTATGATAACAGCAACTACTTTTATATTTTACCTCCCCGATATCATGCAAAGTTATCCTCTTCATACCCACAACGCAGTTTTATTTCTCGTTTCTAGTTGGAAGCAAACGTTCGGTGTACGTAGAGTCGTATCAGTGGCAGATAGGATTGGGAGAATATTGATCTTAACTTTAGCTCCTTGTGGGTTCGACACTCCATACTTATCAGTTCGACCTTTGGGAATTGCTACGATGATTCCCTGCACTTGGGGATTATCAAGCTCTTTTCTGGCGCCGTTGCTAGGGAGCAATAGCGTGGGGTTGGTATTCTCGTGTGTGCTTGTTTGATTTCTTCATTAAGTAGATTTTGTTTTTTCCTTTTTGTTTCAGTTTAGTTGTGGGTGAAACATACAAAAAAAATTAAAAGAATGAAAATACAAAAAAAATTACTTGCCTATCATGCCTCAAAAGTTTTTCAAAAAGAGAAGTGATTGGAAAGTTATGCATTGAAGAAGTGAGGGTCGACCTTGAGCACTTGTGTTCATGCTCACGGAAACAATGTAGAATTTTTCATGGAAGTTTCTCTGTAAATAATTATCCCCTTGTGTATATCCATTGTATTATAAAAATAATGTGCCAAGCTTTGGTTTTAGGATGATTAGATTGCTTGTTTACTATGTGCAGAACAAAAACAGAAACTTTGGCTGTAGCGCATGAATTTAATTTTTTTACTGTAAACTCAAATGGGTCTGAAACTTTTTGCAAATTACTTATGTACAAATATTTTAAATTTTCATATTTTTTATAGAATTTTTGGAGTTAGAGAAGTTTGCTAAACTTCCAGATTACTACAGACTGTCCTGTTTTTGACAGATTCTATTTTCTATGTGTTGTTCGCTTAATTTGATGAATCTATGGGCACTATCGGGGGTATGAACCATGGTGAAGTTGGAATA
The DNA here is from genome assembly GCA_021605205.1 of Aegilops longissima. Taxonomy (NCBI): domain Eukaryota; kingdom Viridiplantae; phylum Streptophyta; class Magnoliopsida; order Poales; family Poaceae; genus Aegilops; species Aegilops longissima. The sequence continues at coordinate 335,530,857 of CM038679.1, forward strand.
CAGTAGATATAGTTCTAATAAGAAATTGGAATAAGTTTTCAACAGTACCTAAAGGTAGTGATTTGCTTTATTACACTAACGGATCTCACATAGTTTTTGTTAAAGTTTTGTGTGGATGAAGTGTTCGAAGATCGAGGAACTATCAATAAGAGAAGAATAAAGAGAGGCAATAGTTCAAGCTTGGGGATGCCCAAGGCACCCCAAGTAAATATTTTAAAGGATACTCAAGCACCTAAGCTTGGGGATGCCCCGTTTGGCATCCGTTCTTTCTTCTTCGACAAATATCGGTATACCTCGGTTTTGTTTTGTCCACATGATTTGTGTCCTTTGTGTTTTTGTTTTTTCTTTAAGAAACATGCTAGTATGAGATAGCCCTTCGATTTATAGAATAATTCAAGTGCTTCACTTATACCTTTTAAGTATGATCTTATAGAATTGCTCTTTCTGCTTCACTTAAATCTTTTGAGTATGGTTTTATAGAATGCTTCGTGTGCTTCACTTATATATTTTGAGCTTGGATATTGGTTAGTCTGTATTAATTGTAGAATGCCCCATGAAATTCACTTATATCTTTTGGAGTATGAATAATACTATCATCTAAAGCGTGTTTGGAAGAGTGTCAACTTTAGGAATTAGTGATCCCACTATTCCGAATGAGCAGAACTTTGCTTATGTGGAGAGTAGAAAAAATTTCTATGCTTGTTAGATCATGAAAAGAATGCTTTATGTGATGGTTATATTGTTAAATCCATTCATGATGCTACTGAAAGTTATAATGAGGGAGGAATATATTCTTTTAGGAGTTGCAATAATATCAAGTTTCCTCTCTATGTGCTTAAAGTTTTGAAGTTATACTTGTTTTGCCTTCCTATGCTAGTTGATTCTTGTTCCTATAAATTATGTGTTCACAAAATCCCTAGGCATAGGAAGTGTGTTAGATGTGCTAGTCATATTCTTCATGATTCTCTCTTTATGTTTCAATTCTTTTCTTTTATGAGAGCATCATTGAAATCATCATGCATAGCTAAAAGGCACTAAAGAAAAGCGCTTGTTGGGAGACAACCCAATATTTACCCTTACAGTTTTTGAGTGTTTACATGATTAAGCTACTGTAGTTATCATGTTTTATAGCTTTTATTTCAATAAAGTGTCAAGTAAGACCTTTGGGAAGACTTGGGTGAAAGTTAAAGTGATCTTACTGTAAAAAACCGAAACTTTGCGCTCACGAGATTAGCTGCCATTTTTTTATAGAAGAGTGATTTTGAATTGATTCTTTTTGCAGAATATTAATAGACAAATTCCTCACGTCCAACAATTTATTTCATAATATTTGGAGTTGCAGAAGTATGGTTGCTGTTCAGATCATTGCAGACTGTTCTGTTTCTGACAGAGTCTGTTTTCATTGCATAGCTTGCTTGTTTTCTAGTTTCTATGGCTTATATTTATCAATATAAATTGTAGAAATGATATGGTACAGTAGGAATTGTGTGAGAACAATTATGAACCTTGTCTTTGACAGTACCAAAGTGAATGGTTTACTCTTTATCATACTAACCTATCTCACGAAGTATCGTTAAGTTTTGTGTGATTGAAGTTTTCAAGCTTTGGGTGAGATATCGATATGAGGAGAATAAGGAGTGGAAAGACCCTAAGCTTGGGGATGCCCAAGGCACCCCAAGGTGATATTCAAGGAAGTCTCAAGTGCCTAATCTTCGGGATGCCCCGGAAGGCATCCCCTCTTTCATCTTCAAAACTATCGGTATACCTTACTCAGAGCTATATTTTTATTCGTCACATGATATGTGTTTTGCTTGGAGCGTATTTTCAATTCTACTTGCTGTTTGAATAAAATCATTGGACCTGAAATCTTGAGTGAAAAAGAATCCTCCCATGGCTAGTTAATTATTTGACTACTCAGTGTTCCTCACTTATATCTTTTTGGAGTAGTTTGTCACTTACTCATGTGCTTCACATATATCCTATGAGTAAATGGTTGAATGAATTGAATATCATAAATCTGAATTTATATATGTTTCATATGCTTATACCATGGGGAGTAATGACTTCCCACATAATAAGTATAGGTAGTAAACTTATTGAAAGTTAGCAAACGCATAATTGGTCACTTGAACAATTCATGAAAGAATATTGAAGGAAGTGAGATTTCACATATAAATATACTATCTTGGACATATTTTGTAATTGTGAGCACTCATTAAAATATGACATGCTAAAAGGTTGATTTGGACAAGGAAGACAACTTAATGGGTTATGTTTTCTTATATCCAAAATAAAGTATATTGTCATGGATCATCCAACATGCTGAGCTTGCCTTTCCCCCTCATGCTAGCCAAATTGTCTGCACCAAGTAGAGACACTACTTGTGCTTCCGAATATCCTTAAACCTGGTTTTGACATGAGAGTCCACCATATCTACCTATGGATTGAGTAAGATCCTTCAAGTAAGTTTTCATTGTTGCATGCAATAGAAAATTGCTCTCTAAATATGTATGATCTATTAGTGTGGAGAAAATAAGCTTTATATGAACTTGTGATAGGGAAGAAATAAAAGTGACGGACTGGATAATAAAGGTCTCTATCATAAGAGGCAATATAAAGTGACGTTCTTTTGCATTAAGATTTCATGCATCCAACCTTAAAAGCACATGACAACCTCTGCTTCCCTCTGCGAAGGGCCTATCTTTTAATTCTTGTCTTATACCTTATACATGAGTCATGGTGATCTTCACCTTTCCTTTTTTACATTTTATCCTTTGGCAAGCACATTGTGTTGGAAAGATCCTGATATGTATATCCAATTGGATGTAAGTTATCATGAACTATTATTGTTGACATTACCCTTGAGGTAAATGGTTTGGAGGCGAAACTATAAGCCCCTATCTTTCTCTGTGTCCGATTAAAACTTTGAACACATAAATATCACATGAGTGTTAGAAATTGTGAAAGATTAAATGATAGTTGAGTATGTGGAGTTTGCTAAATCAAAGCTCTGACATAGATCCTTCCTGAAAATAAGATGAACTGCAATTGTTTGATGACTGAGAATATAGTTTGTTAGTTTCAAGAAAGTTTATGATCTATACTTTAACATGTGAATAGCTTGTTACTTGATCATGAGAAGTTTTATGAGTTGAGCTACTGTTATGATATGTAATGATGCTAGAAAAAGTGATTGGAACTATCATTGGTCAAACTTGTGCACTTACTAGCATTCACACTTCATAAATTATTTCATTTATCATTTACCTACTCGAGGACGAGCAGGAATTAAGCTTGGGGATGCTGATACGTCTCCAACATATCTATAATTTATGAAGTATTCATGCCATGTTTACAATAGTTTTATATGATTTTGGTATGATTTGATTAGAACTAACCCAGACTGACGCTGTTTCTAGCAGAACTACCGTGGTGTTGTTTTTGTGCAGAAATAAAAGTTCTCGGAATGGGCTGAAAATCAACGGAGATTTTTTCTGGAAAATATAAAAAATACTGGAGCAAAGAGTTACCGGAGGTGAGTCCCGTGGGCCCCACGAGGGTGGAGGGCGCGCCCCCTGCCTCGTGGACTCCCTGTGGGGCCCCTAACTTGTTCTCGACGCCAATCTCTCCTATAAATCCCCAAACTTCCAGAACTTGACCTAGATCGGAAGTTCCGCTGCCGCAAGCCTCTATAGCCACGAGAAATCAATCTAGGCCCTCTTTGGCACCCTGCTGGAGGGGGCCATCATCACCGGAGGCCATGGAGGAGGATCCTGGAGGGGCCATCATCGCCATGAAGGCCAAGGACCAGAGGGAGAACCTCTCCCCATCTAGGGGGGATGCCATGGAGGAGGAAGCACAAGGGGGAGAACCTCTCCTCCTCTCTCTCTCGGTGGCGTCGGAGTGCCATTAGGAGGGGAATCATCGCCGCGGTGATTGTCTTCATCAACATCAACATCACCATCATCATCACCTTCCTCATCTATTTTACCCGGTCCACTCTCCCGTACCCCGCTGTAATCCCTACTTGAACATGGTGCTTTATGCCACATATTTTGATCCAATGATGTGTTACCATCCTATGATGTTTTGAGTAGATATCCTTTATCTTTGGGTTGATTGATGATATAGATTGGTATGAGTTGTATGTTTTATTTTGGTGCTGTCCTATTGTGCCCTCTGTGTTGCGCAAGCGTGAGCGATTCCCACTTTAGGGTGTTGCAATATGTCCATGGTTTACTTATTGTCTGTGTTTCTTGAGTGACAGAAGCATAAACACGGATAAGTGGGTCACAGCGTATGGTATAAAGGGGACTTGATGCTATAATGCTATGGTTGGGTTTTACCTTAATGATCTTTAGTAGTTGTGTATGCTTGCTAGAGTTCCAATCATAAGTGCATATGATCCAAGACGAGAAAGTATGTTAGCTTATGCCTCTCCCTCATATGAAATTGCAATAGTGATTACCGATCTTGTTAACAATTGCCTAGGACAATTCCGCACACCGATCCATCATTATTCCACACTCACTATTTATAATATTTAGTAATATATTCTAACTTTATGATAACAGCACCTACTTTTATATTTTAGCTCCCCGATATCATGCAAAGTTATCCTCTTCATACCCACAACGCAGTTTTATTTCTTGTTGGAAGCAAACGTTCATTGTAATGAGATTCGTCTCGATGGCAGATAGGATTGGGAGAATATTGATCTTACCTTTAGCTCCTTGTGGGTTCGACACTCCATACTTATCACTTCCACCTTTGGGAATTGCTACGATGATTCCCTGCACTTGGGGATTATCAAGCTCTTTTCTGGCGCCGTTGCCAGGGAGCAATAGCGTGGGGTTGGTGTTCTCGTGTGTTCTTGTTTGATTTCTTCACTAAGTAGATTTTGTTTTTTCCTTTTTGTTTCTGTTTAGTTGTGGGTGAAACATACAAAAAAATTTAAAAGAATGAAAATACAAAAAAATTACTTGCCTATCATGCCTCAAAAGTTTTCCAAAAAGAGAAGTGATTGGAAAGTTATGCATTGAAGAAGTGAGGGTCGACCTTGAGCACTTGTGTTCATGCTCACGGAAACTATGTAGAATTTTTCATGGAAGTTTCTCTGTAAATAATTATCCCCTTGTGTATATCCATTGTATTATAAAAATAATGTGCCAAGCTTTGGTTTTAGGATGATTAGATTGCTTGTTTACTATGTGCAGAACAAAAACAGAAATTTTGGCTGTAGCGCATGAATTTAATTTTTTTAATGTAAACTCAAATGAGTCTGAAACTTTTTGAAAATTACTTCTGTACAAATTGTTTAAATTTTCATATTTTTTACAGAATTTTTGGAGTTAGAGAAGTTTGCTAAACTTCCAGATTACTACAGACTGTCCTGTTTTTGACAGATTCTGTTTTCTATGTGTTGTTCGCTTAATTTGATGAATCTATGGGCAGTATCGGGGGTATGAACCATGGTGAAGTTGGAATACAGTAGATATAGTTCTAATAAGAAATTGGAATAAGTTTGCAACAGTACCTAAAGGTAGTGATTTGCTTTATTACACTAACGGATCTCACAAAGTTTTTGTTAAAGTTTTGTGTGGATGAAGTGTTCGAAGATCGAGGAACTATCAATAAGAGAAGAATCAAGAGAGGCAAGAGTTCAAGCTTGGGGATGCCCAAGGCACCCCAAGTAAATATTTTAAAGGATACTCAAGCATCTAAGCTTGGGGATGCCCCGGTTGGCATCCGATCTTTCTTCTTCGACAAATATCGGTATACCTCGGTTTTGTTTTGTCCACATGATTTGTGTCCTTTGTGTTTTTGTTTTTTCTTTAAGAAACATGCTAGTATGAGATAGCCCTTCGATTTATAGAATAATTCAAGTGCTTCACTTATACCTTTTAAGTATGATCTTATAGAATTGCTCTTTGTGCTTCACTTAAATCTTTTGAGTATGGTTTTATAGAATGCTTCGTGTGCTTCACTTATATATTTTGAGCTTGGATATTGGTTAGTCTGTATTAATTGTAGAATGCTCCATGAACTTCACTTATATCTTTTGGAGTATTAATCATACTATCATCTATAGCGTGTTTGGAAGAGTGTCAACTTTAGGAATTAGTGATCCCACTATTCCGAATGAGAAGAATTTTGCTTATGTGGAGAGTAGAAAAAATTTCTATGCTTGTTAGATCATGAAAAGAATGCTTTATGTGATGGTTATATTGTTAAATCCATTCATGATGCTACTGAAAGTTATTACGAGGGAGGAATATATGCTTTTAGGAGTTGCAATAATATCAAGTTTCCTCTCTATGTGCTTAAAGTTTTGAAGTTATACTTGTTTTGCCTTCCTATGCTAGTTGATTCTTGTTCCTATAAATTATGTGTTCACAAAATCCCTAGGCATAGGAAGTGTGATTCAAATGTGCTAGTCATATTCTTCATGATTCTCTCTTTATGTTTCAATTCTTTTCTTTTATGAGAGCATCATTGAAATCATCATGCCTAGCTAAAAGGCACTAAAGAAAAGCGCTTGTTGGGAGACAACCCAATATTTACCCTTACAGTTTTTGTGTGTTTACATGATTAAGCTACTCTAGTAATCATGTTTTATAGCTTTTATTTCAATAAAGTGTCAAGTAAGACCTTTGGGAAGACTTAGGTGAAAGTTAATGTGATCTTACTGTAAAAAACAGAAACTTTGCGCTCACGAGATTAGCTGCCATTTTTTTATAGAAGAGTGATTTTGAATTGATTCTTTTTGCTAAAGATTAATAGACAAATTCCTCACGTCCAACAATTTATTTCATAATATTTGGAGTTGCAGAAGTATGGTTGCTGTTCAGATCATTGCAGACTGTTCTGTTTCTGACAGAGTCTGTTTTCATTGCATAGCTTGATTGTTTTCTAGTTTCTATGGCTTATATTTATCAATATAAATTGTTGAAATTATATGGTACAATAGGAATTGTGTGAGAACAATTATTAACCTTGTCTTTGACAGTACCAAAGTGAATGGTTTACTCTTTATCATACTAACCTATCTCACGAAGTTCCGTTAAGTTTTGTGTGATTGAAGTTTTCAAGCTTTGGGTGAGATATCGATATGAGGAGAATAAGGAGCGGAAAGACCCTAAGCTTGGGGATTCCCAAGGCACCCCAAGGTGATATTCAAGGAAGTCTCAAGCGCCTAATCTTGGGGATGCCCCGGAAGGCATCCCCTCTTTCGTCTTCAAAACTATCGGTATACCTTACTCAGAGCTGTATTTTTATTCGTCACATGATATGTGTTTTGCTTGGAGCGTATTTTCAATTCTACTTGCTGTTTGAATAAAATCATTGGACCTGAAATCTTGAGTGAAAAAGAATCCTCCCATGGCTAGTTAATTATTTGACTACTCAGTGTTCCTCACTTATATCTTTTTGGAGTAGTTTGTCATTTACTCATGTGGTTCACATATATCCTATGAGTAAATGGTTGAATGAATTGAATATCATAAATCTGAATTTATATATGTTTCATATGCTTATACCATGGGGAGTAATGACTTCACACATAATAAGTATAGGTAGTAAACTTATTGAAAGTTAGCAAACGCAGAATTGGTCACTTGAACAATTCATGAAAGAATATTGAAGGAAGTGAGATTTCACATATAAATATACTATCTTGGACATATTTTGTAATTGTGAGCACTCACTAAAATATGACATGCTAAAAGGTTGATTTGGACAAGGAAGACAACTAAATGGGTTATGTTTTCTTATATCCAAAATAAAGTATATTGTCATGGATCATCCAACATGCTGAGCTTGCCTTTCCCCCTCATGCTAGCCAAATTGTCTGCACCAAGTAGAGACACTACTTGTGCTTCCGAATATCCTTAAACCCGATTTTTCCATGAGAGTCCACCATATCTACCTATGGATTGAGTAAGATCCTTCAAGTAAGTTTTCATTGTTTCATGCCATAAAAAATTGCTCTCTAAATATGTATGATCTATTAGTGTGGAGAAAATAAGCTTTATATGAACTTGTGATAGGGAAGAAATAAAAGCGACAGACTGCATAATAAAGGTCCCTATCATAAGAGGCAATATAAAGTGACTTCTTTTGCATTAACATTTCATGCATCCAACCTTAAAAGCACATGACAACCTCTGCTTCCCTCTGCGAAGGGCCTATCTTTTAGTTCTTGTCTTATACCTTATACATGAGTCATGGTGATCTTCACCTTTGCTTTTTACATTTTATCCTTTGGCAAGCACATTGTGTTGGAAAGATCCTGATATGTATATCCAATTGGATGTAAGTTATCATGAACTATTATTGTTGACATTACCCTTGAGGTAAAAGGTTTGGAGGCGAAACTATAAGCCCCTATCTTTATCTGTGTCCGATTAAAACTTTGAACACATAAATATCACATGAGTGTTAGAAATTGTGAAAGATTAAATGATAGTTGAGTATGTGGAGTTTGCTAAATCAAAGCTCTGACATAGACCCTTCCTGAAAATAAGATGAAATGCAATTGTTTGATGACTGCGAATATAGTTTGTTAGTTTCAAGAAAGTTTATGATCTATACTTTAACATGTGAATAGCTTGTTACTTGATCATGAGAAGTTTTATGAGTTGAGCTACTATTATGATATATAATGATGCTATAAAAAGTGATTGGAACTATCATTGGTCAAACTTATGCACTTACTAGCATTCACACTTCATAAATTATTTCATTTATCATTTGCCTACTCGAGGACGAGCAGGAATTAAGTTTGGGGGTGCTGATACGTCTCCAACATATCTATAATTTATGAAGTATTCATGCCATGTTTACAATAGTTTTATATGATTTTGGTGTTTGATTAGAACTAACCCGGACTGACGTTGTTTCTAGCAGAACTACCGTGGTGTTGTTTTTGTGCAGAAATAAAAGTTCTCGGAATGGGCTGAAAATCAACGGAGATTTTTCTGGAAAATATAAAAAATACTGGAGCAAAGAGTTACCGGAGGTGAGTCATGTGGGCCCCACGAGGGTGGAGGGCGCGCCCCCTGCCTCGTGGACTCCCTGTGGGGCCCCTGACTTGTTCTCGACGCCAACCTCTCCTATAAATCCCCAAACTTCCAGAACTTGACCTAGATCGGAAGTTCCGCCGCCGCAAGCCTCTGTAGCCACGAGAAATCAATCTAGGCCCTCTCTGGCACCCTGCCGGAGGGGGCCATCATCACCGGAGGCCACGGAGGAGGATCCCGGAGGGGCCATCATCGCCATGAAGGCCAAGGACAAGAGGGAGAACCTCTCCCCATCTAGGGGGGATGCCATGGAGGAGGAAGCACAAGGGGGAGAACCTCTCCTCCTCTCTCTCGGTGGCGTCGGAGTGCCATTAGGAGGGAAATCATTGCCGCGGTGATCGTCTTCATCAACATCAACATCACCATCATCATCACCTTCCTCATCTATTTTACCCGGTCCACTCTCCCATACCCCACTGTAATCCCTACTTGAACATGGTGCTTTATGCCACATATTATGATCCAATGACGTGTTACCATCCTATGATGTTTTGAGTAGATATCCTTTGTCTTTGGGTTGATTGATGATATAGATTGGTATGAGTTGTATGTTTTATTTTGGTGCTGTCCTATTGTGCCCTCTGTGTTGCGCAAGCGTGAGCGATTCCCACTTTAGGGTGTTCCAATATGGCCATGGTTTACTTATTGTCTGTGTTTCTTGAGTGACAGAAGCATAAACACGGATAAGTGGGTCACGGCTATGGTATAAAGGGGACTTGATGCTGTAATGCTATGGTTGGGTTTTACCTTAATGATCTTTAGTAGTTGCGGATGCTTGCTCGAGTTCCAATCATAAGTGCATATGATCCAAGACGAGAAAGTATGTTAGCTTATGCCTCTCCCTCATATGAAATTGCAATAGTGATTACCGATTTTGTTAACAATTGCCTAGGACAATTCCGCACACCGATCCATCATTATTCCACACTCGCTATTTATAATATTTAGTAATATATTCTAACTTTATGATAACAGCACCTACTTTTATATTTTAGCTCCCCGATATCATGCAAAGTTATCCTCTTCATACCCACAATGTAGTTTTATTTCTCGTTTCTAGTTGGAAGCAAACGTTCGGTGTACGTAGAGTCGTATCAGTGGCAGATAGGACTTGAGAGAATATTAATCTTACCTTTAGCTCCTTGTGGGTTCGACACTCCATACTTATCACTTCCACCTTTGGGAATTTGTACGATGATTCCCTGCACTTGGGGATTATCAGACACACCATTACGCTGTGGTGTTCCAGGTGGCGTGAGCTGCGAAACTATTCCACATTGTTTCAAATGAAGACCAAACTCGTAACTCAAATATTCTCCTCCACAATCAGATCGTAGGAACTTTATTTTCTTGTTACGGTGATTTTCCACTTCACTCTGAAATTCTTTGAACTTTTCAAATGTTTCAGACTTATGTTTCATCAAGTACATATACCCATATCTACTCAAATCATCTGTGAAGGTAAGAAAATAACGATACCCGCCGCGAGCATCAACACTCATCGGACCGCATACATCAGTATGTATTATTACCAGTAAGTCCGTTGCTCGCTCCATTGTTCCGGAGAACGGAGTCTTAGTCATCTTGCCCATGAGGCATGGTTCGCAAGCATCGAGTGATTCATAATCAAGTGATTCCAAAAGCCCATCAGCACGGAGTTTCTTCATGCGCTTTACACCAATATGACCTAAACGGCAGTGCCACAAATAAGTTGCACTATCATTATTGAACTAATATCTTTTGGCTTCAATACTATGAACATCTGTATCACTACTATCAAGATTTAGTGAAAATAGACCACTCATCAAGGGTGCATGACCATAAAAGATATTACTCATATAAATAGAACAACCATTATTATGTGATTTAAATGAATAACCGCCTCGCATCAAACAAGATCCAGATATAATTTTCATGCTCAACACTGGCACCAAATAACAATTATTTAGGTCTAAAACTAATCCCAAAGGTAGATGTAGAGGTAGCGTGCCGATGACGATCACATCGACTTTGGAACCATTTCCCACGCGCATGCTCACCTCGTCCTTAGCCAATCTTCGCTTAATCCATAGCCCCTGTTTCGAGTTGCAAATATTAGCAACAGAACCAGCATCAAATACCTAGGCGCTGCAGCTAGCATTAGTAAGGTACACATCAATAACATGTATATTACATATACCTTTCACTTTGCCATCCTTTTCTCCGCCAAATACTTGGGGCAGTTCCTCTTCTAGTGACCAGTTCCTTTGCAGTAGAAGCACTCAGTCTCACGCTTAGGTCCAGACTTGGGCTTCTTCACTTGAGCAGCAATTTGCTTGCTGTTCTTCTTGAAGTTCCCCTTCTTCCCTTTACCCTTTTTCTTGAAACTGGTGGTCTTGTTGACCATCAACACTTGATGCTCCTTCTTGATTTCTACCTCCGCAGCCTTTAGCATTGCGAAGAGCTCGGGAATTGTCTTATCCATCCCTTGCATATTATAGTTCATCACGAAGATCTTGTAGCTTGGTGGCACTGGTTGAAGAGCTCTGTCAATGACACTATCATCAGGAAGATTAACTCCCAGTTGAGTCAAGTGGTTGTGGTTCCCAGACATTCTGAGTATATGTTCACTGACAGAACTATTCTCCTCCATTTTGCAGCTGTAGAACTTATTGGAGACTTCATATCTCTCAATCCGGGCATTTGCTTGAATATTAACTTCAACTCCTGGAACATCTCATATGCTCCATGACGTTCAAAACATCGTTGAAGTCCCGGTTCTAAGCCGTAAAGCATGGCACACTAAACTATCGAGTAGTCATCAGCTTTGCTCTGCCAGACGTTCATAACATCTGGTGTTGCTCCTGCAGCGGGTTTGTCACCTAGCGGTGCTTCTAGGACGTAATTCTTCTTTGCAGCAATGAGGGTAATTCTCAAGTTACGGACCCAGTCCATGTAGTTGCTACCATCATCTTTCAACTTAGCTTTCGCTAGGAACGCATTAAAATTCAACAGAGCAACAACACGGGCCCTCTATCTACAACAACATAGACATGCAAAGTACTATCAGGTACTAAGTTCATGATAAATTAAAGTTCAATTAACCATATTACTTAATAACTCCCACTTAGATAGACATCCCTCTAATCATCTAAGCGATCACGTGATCCATATCAACTAAACCATGTCCGATCATCACGTGAGATGGAGTAGTTTTCAATGGTGAACATCACTATGTTGATCATATCTACTATATGATTCACGCTCGACCTTTCGGTCTCAGTGTTCCGAGGCCATATCTGCATATGCTAGGCTTGTCAAGTTTAACCCGAGTATTCTGCATTTGCAAAACTGGCTTGCACCCGTTGTATGTGAACGTAGAGCTTATCGCACCCGATCATCACGTGGTGTCTCGGCACGACGAACTGTAGAAATGGTGCATACTTAGGGAGAACACTTATACCTTGAAATTTAGTGAGAGATCATCTTATAATGCTACCCTCGAACTAAGAAAAATAAGATGCATAAAGGATAAACATTGCATGCAATCAATATAAGTGATATGATATGGCCATCATCATCTTGTGCCTTTGATCTCCATCTCCAAAGAACCATCATGATCATCATCGTCAGCGGCTTGACACCTTGATATCCATCAAAGCATTGTTGTCGTCTCACAAACTATTGCTTCTACGACTATCACTACCGCTTAGTGATAAAGTAAAGCAATTACATGGCGATTGCATTTCATACAATAAAGCGACAACCATATGGCTCCTGCCAGTTGCCGATAACTCTGTTACAAAACATGATCATCTCATACAATAAAATTTAGCATCATGTCTTGACCATATCACATCACAACATGCCCTGCAAAAACAACTTAGACGTCCTCTAGTTTGTTGTTGCATGTTTTACATGGCTGCTACGGGCTGAGCAAGAACCGTTCTAACCTACGCATCAAGAACCACAACGATTTTTGGTCAAGTGTGTTGTTTTGACCTTCAACAAGGACCGGGCGTAGTCACACTCGATTCAACTTGTACCGCCCTCGATGCGGCTATATCTCCCACGTGTCGAAGCACGACTTAGAGGCATAACCGCATTGAAAGCAATGTCACAAGTGAGGTAATCTTCACACAACCCATGTAATACATAAGGGAAAGAGATACATAGTTGGCTTACAATCGCCACTTCACACAATACATGAGTAAAGCATTACTTCATACAGATACAATCAAGGTCCGACTACATAACCAAAATAAAAGAAGACTACCCCAAATGCTACAAAGATCCCCGATCGTCCCAACTGGGCTCCACTACTGATCAACTGAAACGAAACAACACAATGAACAAGATCTTCATCGAGCTCCTCCTTGAGCTCGGGTGCGTCACCTGCACGGTTTCATCGGCACCTGCAAACTGGTTTTGGAAGTATCTATGGGTCACGAGGACTCAGCAATCTCACACCCGCGAGATAAAGACTATTTAAGCTTATGGGTAGGAGAAGGTAGTGAGATGGAGCTGCAGCAAGCGACTAGCATATCTGGTGGCTACATTCGCAAAAGAGAGCGAGAAGAGAAGCAAGGCACGGTCGAACAACTATGATCAAGAAGTGATCCTGAAACTACATACGTCAAACATAACTCCAACACCGTGTTCACTTCCCGGACTCCGCCGAGAAGAGACCATCACGGTTACACACGCAGTTGATGTATTTTAATTAAGATCAACTTCGGGTTTTCTACAACCGGACATTAACAAATTCCCATCTGCCTCATAACCGCGGGCACGGCTTTCGAAAGATAATACCCTGCAGGGGTGTCCCAACTTAGCCCATGATAAGCTCTCGCGATAAACGAAGGATATTCCTTCTCCCCGGGAAGACCCGATCAGTCTCGGAATCCCAGACTACAAGACATTTCGGCAATGGTAAAACAAAACCAGCAAAGCCGCCCAAATGTGCCGACAAATCCCGATAGGAGCTGCACATATCTCGTTCTCAGGGCACACCGGATAGGTCAGCCTACGAGTAAAACCAGCCCTCGAGTTGCCCCGTAGTGGCCCCGCAGTCTGCCCATTTCGGACCAACACTCGAAGGAGCACCGGCCGGGGGCTAAACTAAAGATGACCCTTGAGTCTGCAGAACCCAAGGAAGGGGTATATGTGGTAGGTAGTCAAATGGTAAAACCAAGGTTGGGCCTTCTTTGGAGGAGTCTTATTCAAAGCAAACTGTCAAGGGGTCCCATAAATCACCCAACCGCGTTAGGGACGCAAAATCCGGGAACATAATACCGATATGACGGAAACTAGGGCGGCAAGTGTGGAACAAAACACTGGGCATAAGGCCGAGCCTTCCACCCTTTACCAAGTATATAGATGCATTAATTAAATAAGATATATTGTGATATCCCAACAAGTAAACATGTTCCAACAAGGAACAACATCTCCATGTTCAACAAGGAACAAACTTCATCTTCACCGCAACTAACAACGCTATAAGAGGGGCTGAGCAAAGCGGTAACATAGCCAAACAACGGTTTGCTAGGAAAGGATGGTTAGAGGTTTGACATGGCAACATGGGAGGCATGATATAGCAAGTGGTAGGCATCGTAGCATAGGCATAGCAAAAGAGCGAGCAACTAGCAAGCAAAGATAGAAGTGATTTCGAGGGTATGGTCATCTTGCCTGAAATCCCGCAAGGAAGAAGAACGAGTCCATGAAGAAGACAAATGGACGAAGTCGAACGAATCCTCACAACTCCGGAACGAAACCAAAGCTAATGAGAGAAGCAACCCGGAAAGAAGCAAACCACATAGTAAACAACCATCACATACACATGGCATGATGCACAACCAAGTATGATGCATGTCCGGTTTAAAAGAGGCATGGCATGGCAAAATGCAACAAACAATACTACAAATTAAGTGGAGCTCAATATGCAATGAGTTGCATATTGACAAAACACCACATCAATTATTTAGTTCACTCCCGATTAGGTACTCAACAATATTAAATATTGGTTAACATGGCAAGTGGTGAAGCATAACAAAACTATACCATCTAAACAATTTAAATGGGGCCAGATATAACAAACAACAAATCCAGTAAATCCCCATATGCATTTAGCAAATTAATGGAAACAACAAATATAAACATTTAAATGTTGTTATCATGATGCGGATGACATATACAAGTTATATGCAATTTTATGAAAATGTTGACATGAGCATGTTATGAAGCATTTGTCACCATGGCGGAACAAAAAGGGTGCCACGGCAATGACAATGGAAATGGTGCCACGGCAACATTCCGGTTCCGATAACTCGATTGAGATGCCGGTGCAAAGGAAAGTGGGCGGATGTGCAGAACATGCTAGAGATGGTGGGGTGCTCCCGACTACCGGGTTCCCACGGGTCGACGGCATGGCAAACGAGGAGGAACATGCATGAAGCAAACGGGCACGGTGCAAACACGAGCATCTCATACAACACACATACATTCGTTCACGGGCGTCGTCTCGATGTTATACCTTCGAAGCGTGCATTTCGGGGCGGTTCAAAAACATCAAGGGAAGTAGTCGTTCACGGGTCATAGGGGAAGTAGTCGTTCTCGTGACGGTAGTGGAAGTAGTTGTACACGTTCGTTTCGAAGAGGCACTTGATGAATCCAACATCTTCGGAGCGACGGTAGTGGAAGTAGTGGTACACGTCTCGAAGAGGGACTTGACGCATCAACAGGTGTAGTCGTACATGTTCGGAGCGGAACTTGGCGTATCCATGTACTTGGCAGTCTCTGTCTTCCCGGAGAAGCAACAGAACGACGACGGTCAAGTGCAGCGAGGTCGGCGGCTTAGGCCTCCATGGGGCGGCATGGACGAAGTGGCCGGCGTCGGCCTTGGCTCGAAGCAGGGGAGGCACGGCCATGGCAGGGCCCGATGAATCCGGATAGGGGCGACGCTTGACGACGGAGGGCGACGCGAGGCAGGGGGCGCCGGAGTTGGACTCCAGTGGCGGCACGGGAGGCCAGGCGCGGCGTCAGGTAGACGAGGAGGCGGGGACGAGGGCCGATGAGGGCGCGCGACGGAGCTCAGCGGGCGTGCTCTGATGGAGATACTTGAACGGGGGCGGCGGAGCACGGGCAGGAGGTGATGCGGGTCGTCCTCCTCGCCCTAGACAAGACAAGGCAGGGGAGGTCTTGGCGCAGGGCTCCGGCGACGCAGGGCACCACGGCGGGCCTGAGCGACGGCGAGGGGCGGCGGGATCGAGAGGCACGGGAGGAGGAAGGGACGCGAGGGAGGAGATCGAAGGGAGAGACGGGGATCGAGGGAGAGATGCGGGTGTGCGGCGCTGGAGGGAGGACGAGGGAGAGATCGAGAGGAGGGGGGTCGGGCTAGGGTTAGGAGGCCTGGCTGGGCAGCTGGGCCGGGCTCTCTCTCTCACTAATCTCTATCAGAAAAGAAATAGAGAGAGGAAAAGAAACAGAGGGTTAGGGAAAGATTTGCGCATGGGGATAATTTGCAAGTGTGTTATGGTGATTTTCAAATTAAAGAAATATTTAATATAGCTCCCTAATATTGGGACGATATGTTATAAAGAGAAGTCAACCTTCCCTCGATTTAAATAGATCAAAAGATCTATGCAATTTATTTAGTTGAGTTGCAAAAGATTTATGAGATGATGGCATGATGACATGATGCAATGCAAAAATAAAAGGGCAGGCACAAATGAAACACACGGCGAAACCCGGAATATATGGAAGTCTTCTCGAGCATCGGTCTCGGGGCGTTACAACACTCCGCCACTACAAGAGGATCTCGTCCCGAGATCTAGGATGGCACCGGAGGGAAAAGAAAGAGGAAGATAAGAGGTAAAACTAAGTTGCTTCTTTGACAAAAGAGTGAAACCAACGAACCTTGAGAGGTTGACAAAATTGAAAGAAAAAATACAATGAAGATGATGAGATTGCAAACACTCCGTAAGATACGAAGAACATGGGATACAATGAGAACCATGAGGTTAAGTGACAAGATAGATATTGACACCACTCCGGTTAAAACAAGATAGAGAAGGAATAAAAATGATATAATTTGGGCAGCACTCCGACTGAAAATGGAAGGAATTAGAATCATGAACTTGGCAAAATGAAAGCACCTGGATGAGACTCCAGTTAAAAGAGGAACGATAGACACAACACTCCGGTTAAATCGATAAGCAAGGAAAAGGACATGGTCTTGACAAAACAAGATGATGGGTCGAAGAGAGCAACATCACAATGCCTCCGGAAGAAAAATTGAAGATAGATCATTGGAATAAAGGAATGGAGAAGAAAATGACAACTTCTACCACAAATGAGTTTGGAAAGCACCCTTAAAAAGAAGGATAGAACGAAGTTGTTGGAAAACCAACAACGAAAAGAATAACCTTGTAGTGGACTTATGGAAACATCTCAACATTATGAGGTGAAATTCTGCCACTAACGAAAAACAATTGCTTGTTTGAGATCAAAGAAGAGATGAAAAACTTCTTTCGCCGAGAGGATAGAGAGATAACTTGGATCATTGATAAGCACCACAATAGCAACATTCCTTAGGGAAGGCTTTAGGTGAAATATGACCCAAGATAACTCCAAGGAAGAGATTGATAGATTTAAATATCTCATTCTTGACAACAAGTGAATCATGAAACATGAATGAAACTGTCAAAATGACATAACACCACCTCAAAAGATAAGGTCGAAATAATTGCACTTCGGAATGCAAGATGAAGAATGCTTGAACTACTCAAAACAAAACATGTGTTGAGCACCATGTTTATTTTGAAGTATGGCTTGACGGATCTTAACTTCGAGAAAAATCTTGAAGAACAATTGAAGAATGAAAAGAATCCTTGACGAAGCACCATGTAGAGCCTCCATGAAGAACTCCGGTAATGAAAGGATGATAGAAAGAAAGAGAAGTTGACAACACAAGGTGAAGCCTTGCAGTGATAAGATGAAGCTTTGAAATGATATAACCGAGAAAACTTTGAACTCCGGAAAGAAAAGATGAAGCATCTCGGACCGAGAATGTGATATGATGAACAAACTCCGGAAAGAAGAGATGAACAACTTAGAACTGAGAAATTGATACCATTACGAACTCCGGAAGAATGAATCAATCACTTGGATGAAACAAGAACAAGAATTATGTTATGCGTATCCTTCACCAATTTAAATTGATGACAAGCAACGGATTAGGGATACTACTTATTCTCGTTGAAAAAGGATTGAAGAGAGATATTGCTCAACTTGGGAAGGTCTTCAACGATCCGCCGGTAGGATTCGGGAAGACGAATGAATCTATATAATAACGAAGGAAGAGAACTCTTGAACGAACCACCATAAGAATTGAAATTGAAAGTGGCAAAGGCACAATTCACCGGGAAGAATTGGAAAACGAATGAAGATGCTTGAGGGGATTTAGATACATGAGAACGAAGAGATCATGAACTAATTAGTGAATACTTGAATGATGCACCGGTAAGATTTGGAGAACGAGAGCTGAAAGCTGGAATGAATAATTCTGAGATGATGGGCTGAGAAGAATCAAACTGAAAAGACTCCTGAATTGCTCCGGATGGGTGAAAAGAATTCTCACAATCAAAACAATTATGAGGATGGCACGAAGCTAGAACCATGAATCTTGAAGAGAATGGAGCAAGACTGAAGAGAAACTCTTCTTCGGTCTTCAAAATCCGAGAATGACGACGAGAAACACCACCATGAATTGTTGAAAAACTCCGGAAGGATTAAAAGAGGAAAGGTTGAGCCAAAGATGAGAAAAAAATTGAAAGCGACCTTGGAGAAGGCATGTGACTGATGAAAATTCATTCTTACGTCACACTTGAAAAGAATTTGAGAATAACTCCGGGAAAATTAGAAGAGTCAGGTAAGATCCTGGGAAAAGACATGTGGGTTAGGGCCCACTCAAAAGAACCACCGTTGAACGATTGCTTGAAAGGGAGGTTGCACCGGTTGATTTAAATGGCTTGAATGAGATAACAATCTCGAAATAACTTGAATGGATTAAGAATGGAAACACGAATCTTCTGAGATATATTCAACACTCCAGAACAATTGAATAACAAGAAGTGAAAGATTATGAGGTGCACCGGTATGGGAAAACATTTGAAACGGGGAAAAGGATATGATCGACAAAGCTTGAATTGAATCCACCGAAGAAGAAAAAGAACGAAGAATGATGAACTTGAAGCTCCATTAGAATCTTTATGAGAATCGCCGGATAAGAAACATTGATGGAAAAGAATGAAGAGACTTCACATCCATACGATGGATATTTGATTAAGAAATCTGAGTTCTTGAAGAAAAGGGTGGGAGGGTGGGAAAACAAAAACAACTTGGGTCGGATGAAACAAACACCGTTGAGAAAAAAGCTTAGAATTGATCTTGCGAATGTTGCAATGATCGGATTTACTTGGAGAGAAGCACACGGTTGGAAAGGATTGAAAAGACGACCTTGATGAACAAGAAGGATTAGCATCCACATAGAAATATGAGAACACCGTTTAGAATAAGGTATGGAATCAACACTTGGCATTGAAGCAACTTGAATACCACAAAACGGAACAAAAACAAAGGATTTGGCTTGCAGAATAAGCCGGAAACAAACATATGATAGATCCCATATCGTATCATGTGTCCGTTGGAAAGATATCCTCGAGATACTTGAATTCCCTTATAAACTCCCAAACTTTCTGGTTATGCAATCTGGTGTTGGGGATACAGGGGACACAAAATATATCACCCAAACTAACAATACCTAGATCCAGCTGTATCCATCCTTCAACACATAACCAAGAAACCTTCGGAAATCGTTTACCTCGACCTTCGAAAAGCATCCATTATACGAGTCATGGAAATACTCTCGAACTCGCCCCAGTACTGGGTTATCGAGGTTATCTCACCAACAACTGCATAGAAGAGATTTTCGATGTCGGCAAAGCTCAGGTATTCCAGAACTGCAACGATAAAATTGTGATGACAACACCTCGGAGCTCAACTCCCCGGGACACTGCCACAACCCCTAAATGTCAGGAGGCACCAAGAACAATGTTCTCGTCACAAAACCATCAGCACGATTCCAAGATACCCGCGTGATCCTAAAATTTTTTTTAGTGAAATTTGAGAAGAGAAAGAGTCAAAACTCTACGTCAGGATGCCTCACCAGAGCGATGAAGGGACTGAGGAGTAAAAAGAATCCTACTCTCCGATATATAAAATCCTAAGACTCAAAACATTTTTGTTCTAGACTCAACAACGCCAGCAAACAATCAAGCAGGGGGCTCCTAAGTCGGGGATGGCTCTGATTACCAACTTGTAACGCCCTTGATGCGGCTATATCTCCCACGTGTCGAAGCACGACTTAGAGGCATAACCACATTGAAAGCAATGTCGCAAGTGAGGTAATCTTCACACAACCCATGTAATACATAAGGGAAAGAGATACATAGTTGGCTTACAATCGCCACTTCACACAATACATGAGTAAAGCATTACTTCATACAGATACAATCAAGGTCCGACTACGGAACCAAAATAAAAGAAGACTACCCCAAATGCTACACAGATCCCGATCGTCCCAACTGGCTCCACTCTGATCAACTCAAACGAAACAACACAATGAACAAGATCTTCATCGAGCTCCTCCTTGAGCTCGGGTGCGTCACCTGCACGGTTTCATCGGCACCTGCAAACTGGTTTTGGAAGTATCTGTGAGTCACGGGGACTCAGCAATCTCACACCCACGAGATCAAGACTATTTAAGCTTATGGGTAGGAGAAGGTAGTGAGATGGAGCTGCAGCAAGCGACTAGCATATCTGGTGGCTACATTCGCAAAAGAGAGCGAGAAGAGAAGCAAGGCACGGTCGAACAACTATGATCAAGAAGTGATCCTGAAACTACGTACGTCAAACATAACTCCAACACCGTGTTCACTTCCCGGACTCCGCTGAGGAGAGACCATCACAGTTACACACGCGGTTGATGTATTTTAATTAAGATCAACTTCGGGTTTTCTACAACCGGACATTAACAAATTCCCATCTGCCTCATAACCGCGGGCACGGCTTTCGAAAGATAACACCCTGCAGGGGTGTCCCAACTTAGCCCGTGATAAGCTCTCCCGATCAACGATGGATATTCCTTCTCCCCGGGAAGACCCGATCAGTCTCGGAATCCCAGACTACAAGACATTTCGACAATGGTAAAACAAAACCAGCAAAGCCGCCCGAATGTGCCGACAAATCCCGATAGGAGCTGCACATATCTCGTTCTCAGGGCACACCGGAGAGGTCAGCCTACGAGTAAAACCAGCCCTCGAGTTGCCCGTGGTGGCCCCATGATCTGCCTGTTTGGACCAACACTCGAAGGAGCACCGCCCGGGGCTAAAATAAAGATGACCCTTGAGTCTGCAGAACCCAAGGGAAGGGGTATATGTGGTAGGTAGTCAAATGGTAAAACCAAGGTTGGGCCTTCTTTGGAGGAGTCTTATTCAAAGCGAACTGTCAAGGGGTCCCATAAATCACCCAACCGCGTTAGGGACGCAAAATCCGGGAACGTAATACCGATATGACGGAAACTAGGGCGGCAAGAGTGGAACAAAACACCAGGCATAAGACCGAGCCTTCCACCCTTTACCAAGTATATAGATGCATTAATTAAATAAGATATATTGTGATATCCCAACAAGTAAACATGTTCCAACAAGGAACAACATCTCCATGTTCCAACAAGGAACAAACTTCATCTTCACCTGCAACTAACAACGCTATAAGAGGGGCTGAGCAAAGCGGTAACATAGCCAAACAACGGTTTGCTAGGAAAGGATGGTTAGAGGTTTGACATGGCAACATGGGAGGCATGATATAGCAAGTGGTAGGCATCGTAGCATAGGCATAGCAAAAGAGCGAGCAACTAGCAAGCAAAGATAGAAGTTATTTCGAGGGTATGGTCATCTTGCCTGAAATCCCGCAAGGATGAAGAACGAGTCCATGAAGAAGACAAATGGACGAAGTCGAACGAATCCTCACAACTCCGGAACGAAACCGAAGCTAACGAGAGAAGCAACCCGGAAAGAAGCAAACAACATAGTAAACAACCATCACATACACATGGCATGATGCACAACCAAGTATGATGCATGTCCGGTTTAAAAGAGGCATGGCATGGCAAAATGCAACAAACAATACTACAAATTAAGTGGAGCTCAATATGCAACGAGTTGCATATTGGCAAAACACCACATCAATTATTTAGTTCACTCCCGATTAGGTACTCAACAATATTAAATATTGGTTAACATGGCAAGTGGTGAAGCATAACAAAACTATACCATCTAAACAATTTAAATGGGGCCGGATATAACAAACAACAAATCCGATAAATCCCCATATGCATTTAGCAAATTAATGGAAACAACAAATATAAACATTTAAATGTTGTTATCATGATGCGGATGGCATATACAAGTTATATGCAATTTTATGAAAATGTTGACATGAGCATGTTATGAAGCATTTGTCACCATGGCGGAACAAAAAGGGTGCCACGGCAATGACAACGGAAATGGTGCCACGGCAACATTCCGGTTCCGATAACTCGATTGAGATGCCGGTGCAAAGGAAAGTGGGCGGATGTGCAGAACATGCTAGAGATGGTGGGGTACTCCCGACTACCGGGTTCCCACGGGTCGACGACATGTCAAATGAGGAGGAACGTGCATGAAGCAAACGGGCACGGTGCAAACACGAGCATCTCATACAACACACATACATTCGTTCACGGGCGTCGTCTCGGTGTTATACCTTCGAAGCGTGCATTCCGGGGCGGTTCGAAAACATCGAGGGAAGTAGTCGTTCACGGGTCGTAGGGGAAGTAGTCGTTCTCGCGACGGTAGTGCAAGTAGTTGTACACGTTCGTTTCGAAGAGGCACTTGACGAATCCAACATCTTCGGGGCGACGGTAGTGGAAGTAGTGGTACACGTCTCGAAGAGGGACTTGACGCATCAACAGGTGTAGTCGTACATGTTCGGAGCGGAACTTGGCGTATCCATGTACTTGGCAGTCTCTGTCTTCCCGGAGAAGCAACAGAACGACGACGGTCAAGTGCAGCGAGGTCGGCGGCTTAGGCCTCCATGGGGCGGCATTGACAAAGTGGCCGGCGTCGGCCTTGGCTCGAAGCAGGGGAGGCGCGGCCATGGCAGGGCCCGACGAATCCGGACAGGGGCGACGCTTGACGACGGAGGGCGACGCGAGGCAGGGGGCTCCGGAGTTGGACTCCAGTGGCGGCACGGGAGGCCAGGTGTGGTGTCAGGTAGACGAGGAGACGGGGACGGGGGCCGATGAGGGCGCGCGACGGAGCTCAGCGGGCGTGCTCTGATGGAGATACTTGAACGGGGGCGGCGGAGCACGGGCAGGAGGTGATGCGGGTCGTCCTCCTCGCCCTAGACAAGACAAGGCAGGGGAGGTCTTGGCGCAGGGCTCCGCGACGAGAGGCACCACGGCGGGCCTGAGCGACGACGAGGCGGCGGGGATCGAGAGGCACGGGAGGAGGAAGGGCGAGGGAGGAGATCAAGGAGAGATGGGGATCGAGGAGAGATCTGGGTGTCTTGGCGCTGGAGGGAGGACGAGGGAGAGATCGGGAGGAGGGGGGTCGGGCTAGGGTTAGGAGGGGCGGCTGGGCCTTGGGAGGCCGGCCCAGTGGAGAAAGAAGTGGCCAGAGGCCTGGCTGGGCAGCTGGGCTGGGCTCTCTCTCTCTCACTAATCTCTATCAGAAAAGAAATAGAGAGAGGAAAAGAAAGAGAGGGTTAGGGAAAGATTTGCGCATGGGGATAATTTGCAAGTGTGTTATGGTGATTTCCAAATTAAAGAAATATTTAATATAGCTCCCTAATATTGGGACGATATGTTATAAAGAGAAGTCAACCTTCCCTCGATTTAAATAGATCAAAAGATCTATGCAATTTATTTAGTTGAGTTGCAAAAGATTTATGAGATGATGGCATGATGACATGATGCAATGCAAAAATAAAAGGGCAGGCACAAATGAAACACACGTCGAAACCCGGAATATATGGAAGTCTTCTCGAGCATCGGTCTCGGGGCGTTACACAACTAAAGTTGGAGAAACTGACACCCGCCAGCCAACTGTGTGCGGAGCACGTCGGTAGAACCAGTCTCGCGTAAGCGTACGCGTAATGCCGGTCCGGGCCGCTTCATCCAACAATACCGCAGAATCAAAGTATGACATGCTGGTAAGCAGTATGACTATTATCGCCCACAACTCTTTGTGTTCTACTCGTGCATATAACATCTATGCAAAGACCTGGCTCGGATGCCACTGTTGGGGAACACAGTAATTTCAAAAAAATTCCTAAGCACACGCAAGATCTATCATGGTGATGCATAGCAACGAGAGGGGAGAGTATAGTCCACGTACCCTCGTAGACCGTAAGCGGAAGCGTTATGACTAGCGGTTGACGCAGTCGTACGTCTTCACGATCCGACCGATCCTAGTACCGGAAGTACGGCACCTCCGCGATCTGCACACGTTCAGCTCGGTGACATCCCACGAACTCTCGATCTAGCTGAGTGTCGAGGGAGAGCTTCGTCAGCACGACGACATGATGATGGTGATGATGAAGCTACTGGCGCAGGGTTTTGCCTAAGCACTGCAATGATATGACCGAGGTGGATTATGGTGGAGGGGGGTACTGCACACGGCTAAGAGATCAATGATCAACTTATGTCTCTATGGGGTGCCACCTCCCCGTATATAAAGGAGTGGAGGGGGGGGAGGGCCGTCCCTCTATGGCGCGCCCTGGAGGAGTCCTACTCCCACCAGGAGTAGGATTTCCCCCCTTCCCTAGTTGGACTAGGAGAGAAGGAAGGGGGAGAGAGGGAGGAAGGAAAGGGGGGCGCCGCTCCCCTTCCTAGTCCAATTCAGACCAGAGGGGGAGGCGGCACGTGGCCTGCCCTGGCTGCCTCTCTCTCTCCACTAAAGCCCATTGATACGTCTCCGTCGTATCAACTTTTCCAAACACTTTTCCTCTTGTTTTGGACTCTAACTTGCATGATTTGAATGAAACTAACCCGGACAATCATTGTTTTTAGCAGAATTGCCATGATGTTGTTTTATGTGCAGAAAACAAAAGTTCTTGGAATGACCTGAAACTCCACGTAACATCTTAGAAAAAATAATAAAAAATCTTCGCCAAAGATGAAGACCAGGGGGCCCACACCCTGTCCACGAGGGTGGGGGCATGCCTCCCTACGTCGTGGGCCCCCTGGAGACCTTCCGACGCCAACTCCAACTATATATATTGGCTTTCGGGGAGAAAAAAATCAAGGAGAAGAAATCATCGCGTTTTACGATACGGAGCCGCCGCCAAGCCCTAAAACCTCTCGGGAGGGATGATCTGGAGTCCGTTCGGGGCTCCGGAGAGGGGGATTCGTCGTCGTCGTCATCATCAACCATCCTCCATCACCAATTTCATGATGCTCACTGCCATGCGTGAGTAATTCCATCGTAGGCTTGCTGGACGGTGATGGGTTGGATGAGATCTATCATGTAATCGAGTTAGTTTTGTTAGGGTTTGATCCCTAGTATCCACTATGTTCTTAGATTGATGTTGCTATGACTTTGCTATGCTTAATGCTTGTCACTAGGGCCCGAGTGCCATGATTTCAGATCTAAACCTATTATGTTTTCATGAATATATGTGTGTTCTTGATCCTATCTTGCAAGTCTATAGTCACCTATTATGTGTTATGATCCGACAACCCCGAAGTGACAATAATCGAGATACTTCTCGAATATGACCATAGTTTGAGGTGTTCATGTATTCACAATGTGCTAATGCTTTGTTCCGGTTCTCTATTAAAAGGAGGCCTTAATATCCCTTAGTTTCCAGTAGGACCCTGCTGCCACGGGAGGGTAGGACAAAAGATGTCATGCAAGTTCTTTTCCATAAGCACGTATGACTATATTCGAATACATGCCTACATTACATTGATGAATTGGAGCTAGTTACATGTCACCCTATGTTATGTACATTACATGATGAACCGCATCCGGCATAATTATCCATCACCGATCCAATGCCTACGAGCTTTCCATATATTGGTTTACGCTTATTTACTTTCCCGTTGCTATTATTACAATCACTACAAAATATCAAATATATTACTTTTGCTTCCGTTACTTTCGATACCGCTACTACCACTATCATACTACTTTGCTACTAAACACTTTGCTGCAGATATAAAGTTTCCAGGTGTGGCTGAATTGACAATTCAGTTGCTAATACTTGAGAATATTCTTTGGCTCCCCTTGTGTCGAATCAATAAATTTGGGTTGAATACTCTACCCTCGAAAGCTGTTGTGATCCCCTATACTTGTGGGCTATCAAGACCTTTTTTTTGGCGCCGTTGCCGGGGAGCATAGCTCTATTCTTTGAGTTACTTGGGATTTATATCTGATGGACACTATGAAGAACTTGAAAGACGCTAAGACAAAAATTTATCCCTCAACTACGAGGGGAGGAAAGGAACTGCCATCTATCTCTACACTTGATTCACCTTCTGTTATGAGTAAGCTTGATACACCTAAGCCTGCTTCTGCTATTCGTTCCGATATGTCGCATGTTATTGATGATGCCACTTCTGCTATGCATGATACTTATGATGAAACTACTGCTATGCTTGATACTACTGTGCCCCTTGGTGAATTTCTTGATGAACAAATTTCTAGGTCTAGAGAGAGAGAAACTATTGAAACTGAGTATGTTGATGAAAGTGATGATGAAGATATGCCTGCTATTCCTGAGGGTTATCTTTTTGATATGGAATCTTCTGCAGCTATTTTTGCCTGCCGGGATAGATAGGAACTTAAGAGGCTGTTAGTTAAATGGAGTAAAGAATCTCTTAGAGATAGAATGAAACCTGACCCTGCTTTTGCTACTTCACCTATTTGTGTTCCTGATAAGGATTATGAATTCTCTGTTGATCCTGATATAATTACTTTGGTTGTATCTAATCCTTCTCATGGTTATGAATTTGAAGCTGTTGTGGCACATCTTACTAAATTAAATGATATAGCCACCCTGTTCACTAATGATGAGAGATCTCGCTACTTTTATATCCTTAAAATATTTCCTTTCTCATTAATGGGTGATGCTAAGATATGGTTTAATTCTCTTGATCCTGGTTGTGTGCGCAGTCCCCAGGATATGATTTATTACTTCTCTGCTAAATATTTCCCTGCTCATAAGAAACAAGCTGCTTTAAAGGAAATATACAACTTTGTGCAAATCGAAGAAGAGAGTCTCCCACAAGCTTGGGGGAGTCTTCTCAAGTTACTTAATTCTTTGCCTGATCATCCTCTTAATAAAAATGAAATACTTGGTATCTTTTATAATGGACTAACCGATGCCTCCAGAGATTACCTGGATAGTTGTGTTGGTTCTCTTTTCAGGGAAAGAACACCGGATGAAGCTGAAGTTCTATTGAATAATATGCTGACAAATGAAAATAATTGGTCACCTCCTGAGCCAGCTCCAGAGCCAATTCCTGAGCCTATTCCTAAACCAACTCCTAAGAAGAGAGGTGTTCTATTTCTCAGTCCATAAGATATGCAAGAGGCAAAGAAATCTATGAAATAAAAGGTATTAAAGCTGGAGATGTTAAGAATTTACCTCCTATTGAAGAAATACATGGCCTTAATCTACCGCCTGTTGAAGAAACATATGATCTTGATCCATTACCTATTGAAGAACCTCCTGATCCCGATAACCCGACACAGGTAGTAAAGGTAAATTCTCTCTATAGATTTGATGAAGGTGATATTCCTCACTATAAGTCTGCTAGACAATGCTTGGATGAGTTTGATAATTTAATTGTCAAACAAGAAAATTTTAATGCTTATTTTGGTAGACAGTTGAAATATGATTCCGATATGATTAAACACTTGGGTGATTATATGGCTAATGTTAGAGGTGAACTTAAACTCATTAGCAAACATGCTTCTATGGTTACCACTCAAGTAGAAGAAGTACTTAAGGCTCAAAAAGAATTGCTCGCTGAAATGAATAGTAAGAAAAATGATTATGCTGTTAGAGTGGCTACTAGAACTGGTAGAATGACTCAGGAACCTTTGTATCCTGAAGGCCACCCTAAGAGAATTGAGCAAGATTCTCAGAGAAATAATACTGATGTGCCTAGTTCTTCTAAAAGGAAGAAAAATAAAAATGATAGGACTTTGCAAACTTCTAGTGAACCTATTGCTGAACCACCTGAGAATCCAAATGATATATCTATGTCTGATGCTGAAACACAATCTGGTAATGAACATGAACCTAGTGAAAATGTTAATCATGATGTTCATGATGATGCTCAACCTAGTAATGATAATGATGTAGAAGTTGAAACTGTTGTTGATCTTGATAACCCACAACCAAAGAATCAACATTATGATAAGAGAGACTTTGTTGCTAGGAAACATGGTAAAGAAAGAGACCATGGGTTCAGAAACCCATGCCTTTTCCTCCCAAATCATCCAAGGAAAAGGATGATGAGGATTTTGAGCGCTTTGCTGAAATGATTAGACCTATCTTTTTGCGTATGCGATTAACTGATGTGCTCAAAACAAATCCATATGCTAAGTATATGAAGGATATCATTACCAATAAGAGAAAGATACCGGAAGCTGAAATTTCCACCATGCTTGCTAATTATACTTTTAAGGGTGGATTACCAAAGAAACTTGGAGGTCCAGGAGTACCCACTATACCATGCTCCATTAAAATAAATTATGTTAAAACTGCTTTATGTGATCTTGGAGCCGGTGTTAGTGTTATGCCTCTCTCTTTATATCATAGACTTGATTTGAATAAGTTGACACCTACTAAAATATATTTGCAAATGGCTGATAAATCAACTGCTATACCTATCGGTATTTGTGAGGATGTGCCTGTTGTGGTTGCAAA
Source organism: Aegilops longissima (assembly GCA_021605205.1). Taxonomy (NCBI): domain Eukaryota; kingdom Viridiplantae; phylum Streptophyta; class Magnoliopsida; order Poales; family Poaceae; genus Aegilops; species Aegilops longissima. The sequence continues at coordinate 335,559,959 of CM038679.1, forward strand.
CGTTACTATTTTAACGGACTTTGTTATTCTTGATATTCCCGAGGACGATAGTATGTCTATTATTCTTGGAAAACCTTTTCTGAATACTGTAGGGGCTGTTATTGATTGCAACAAAGGCAATGTCACTTTTCATGTTAATGGTAATGAGCATACGGTACACTTTCCGAGGAAACAACCTCAAGTTTATAGCATCAACTCTATTGGAAAAATTCCATCGATTATTTTTGGAGGTTTTGAATTTCCTCTTCCTACTGTCAAGAAGAAATATGATATTCTTATTGTAGGGGATGTGCATATCCCCGTTGAGGTAACATAGTGTTATTCGAAATTTCTCCGGTTCCATGTTAATCAAAATGAGTTTGTTAACAAGACCTGATCAACCTTGTTAGTGGATTCCTTTTGATGAGCATGAGACGGATGAAACTAGAAGGCACAACCTTCTGTACCCTCTTTATACTTTCTGTTATTAGTTGAAATAAAGTAAAAATAGTTTTTTTCTGTCTGTTTCCTGATTTATCCGTGCAATATAAAAATATCCCGAAAATAGAAGTCCTCAGAATGCCATGCCAATTTAATATGATTTTTTGGGGAATATTTGAGGATTTACTGTGCAAAAATTACCGCGGGGGGAGCTGCCACCTGGCCACGAGGGTGGAGGGCGCGCCCTACCCCCCAGGGCGCACCCCCCTGCCTCGTGGGCCCACGGTTGCCCTCCTCCACTTATTCCTGCACCCATCCCCTTCTTCTTCCTCCCACAAACACGAATAACCAGATCAAACACGAGTTCCAGCCCCCGTTGCTGTGATTTTCGATCTCCTTACTCAAAGCACCTCTCACAAAACTGCTTGGGGAGATTGTTCCTTGGTATGTGACTCCTCCATTGGTCCAACTAGTTTTTGTTCTAGTGCTTTATTCATTGCAAATTTGTGCTGCATAGGTGGCCATGTTCTTGAGCTTGCATGTCAAATTTATATGGTTCTAAGCAGTTCTAATGCTTGATATAGGCTCTAGGCACTGGTAAGAGTAGTTGCTATCAATTTTATTGAAGTTGGTTCACTTTTGTTTGAAGTTACTAAAAATTTCAGAAATTTTTCAGAGAAAACAATATGTTTAGGAAGATGTTCCAAGGTGGTTCTTCAAGGAAGCAAGGCCCTAGGCTTGCAATGCGCGATGCCGATGAGGAGCCCCCAAGGGACGCTCCCGTGAGGCCCTGTGAATGGCCTTCGGAAAATTTTATGGATCGAGCGGGAATCAAAGAAGAATTTAACGCATATTTGCGTAACGCCGGTCTTGTGGACTTCGAGGCAGACAAATGCCCACAGTATCATGATCTCACTAGTTCATTTGTGAGGAGGTTTGAGTTTTCATCTTCGCGTAATTCCTCTTCTGTCATGTTTGATCTTTATGACAAATCTTATACCATGGACTTAGAGGATTTTACTTTTGCTTGCAAACTCCCACAATGGGGTAGTACTGTTGATCCTCGTAAATCTGAATTTAGAGACTTTCTTGCTAGCATAACTGTGGGGGAATCTAGAGATATAACGCAAGCCACTATAGGGAGCATTCACTTTCCTGCTATACATTATTTTGCTCTCTTCATCGGTAGGTGCATAAATGCTAAGGATGAAGCATGTCATATGTGTGTCCCTGATCTCGGCATTCTCAGGAGTGCTGTGTTAGGAGACCAATCCTATCATATGGGAGCCATTGTAGCTCGTAGATTGCATCTTAATAGATATAATGGAGATTTCTTTGGAGGAATTTATGCAACCCGCTTAGCTAATTTTCTTGAGATAGACATTCGTGAGGGTGATATGGAATTACCCCCTACTTATTTAGATTTTGATTCTATGGTTTCCCACCAGTTTGTCGAGAGGACTGAATCACCTCTCCAGTATAGACTAATCTTTAACAAACGACATGTTGTCCGTATTACTCTTCCTGCTCCTGCCGTCTTTGATTCTCAGACAAAAGGAAGATATGTTATTACCTGAGAGGAGGCAGATGAGTACGAGAGGATAGCGGAGGCAGCTCGACGCCACGCTGCAGCTCAGGAGGCGATAGCCGCTGCATCGCAGTACGACCCCAGCTACAACTATGGATATCCGCCAGGTTATCCCTGGCAATGAACCAACTTAGGCCAAAAGCCTAAGCTTGGGGGAGTACATATTTCTCACCGACATTACATTTATGTTCACACACACCCATTGTTAGATGTCGGTGCTCATACTCTTTCACTGTAATATCCATGCTAGTTTATTTTCTTTTTCCTGCTTTCTTCTTGTGTGTTTAATAAAATTTAAGAAAAAAAATTAGTAGTAGTTTATTTTTCCTGCTGTAGTAGTAATAATTAAAAAGAAAACCCAAAAAATATTTCCCGTTCTTCTTTTTCTTGTTGGGATCTTTCCCGTGTAAATAGTTTTATTCCTTTTCTTTTCTTTGGGGGTCGATAGGAGAAGACCATGATTAAATTGTTGAAGTGGCTCTTATATGCTTTATTGTTGATTTAACCAAAGAGCCCATATTGCCTTGTCTTCTCCTATTTGTTGAATGCTCGCAGATTCCAGCTTAGTCCAACGCACATGCACTCTTATTATTCACATCATTCGGTCGTGCAAGTGAAAGGCAATTATGATGATATATGATGGACTGACTGAGATGGGAAAGGCTGGTATGAACTCGACCTCTCTTGTTTTTGTAAATATGATGAGTTCATCGTTCCTGATTCGGCTAATTATGAATAAACATGTTTGCAATGACAATTAGAGATCATAGTTGCTTATGCCATGCTTGATTAGCTATGAGTTATAATGGTTTACCTTGCGTGCCAACATGCTATTAAAGTGGTTGTGATGTGGTATGATGGGGTGGTATCTTCCTTTGTATGATTTAAGTGACTTGACTTGGCACATGTTCACACATGTAATTGAAACAAATCAACATAGCCTTCACGATATTTATGTTCATGGTGGATTATATCCTACTCATGCTTGTATCCAATGTTTATTAATTTTAATGCATGTTCATGTCTGTTGTCGCTCTCTAGTTGGTCGCTTCCCAGTCTTTTGCTAGCCTTCACTTGTACTAAACGGGAACACTGCTTGTGCATCCAATCCCTTAAGCCCCAAAGTTATTCTATATGAGTCCACTATACCTTCCTATATACGGTATCTACCAGTCGTTCCAAGTAAATTTGTATGTGCCAAACTCTAAACCATCAAATAAATATTCTGTTTTGTATGCTCGAATAGCTCATGTATCAACTATGGTTGTCCTTATCTTCCATGTTAGGCGGGTTATTCTCAAGAGGAGTGGACTCTGCTCCTCACTCACGAGAACATGGTTGGTCACCGGGATGCCCAGTCCCATGCTTTATGCAAACTAAATCAAAATAATTGCAAACAAAACTCCCCCTAGGACCTGATGTATGTTGGAGGCACTCGTTGTTTCGAGCAAGCCATGGATTGATGCTTGTTGGTGGAGGGGGAGTATAAACTTTACCATTCTGTTTGGGAACCGCCTATAATGTGTGTAACATGGAAGATATCGCCATCTCTTAGTTGTTATGTTGACAATGAAAGTATGCCGCTCAAAATATTATTTATCTCTATTTCAAAGTCGAGCTCTGGCACCTCTACAAATCCCTGCTTCCCTCTGCGAAGGGCCTATCTATTTACTTTTATGTTGAGTCATCACCCTCTTATTAAAAGCACTAGCTGGAGAGCGCAGCTGTCATTTGCATTCATTACTGTTAATTTATATTGGGTATGACTATGACTGGATCTCTTTTACCATGAATTACAATGTCTACTCAGTCCTTGATCTTTAAAGGTGCTCTGCATTTATGTTTTGCGGTCTCAGAAAGGGCTAGCGACATACCATCTTGTTATATCATATTATGATTATTTTGAGAAACCGTTGTCATCCGAGATTTATTATTATGACTCTCTAGTTGATTATGCCATTGATATGAGCAATCATGAGACCTGAGAATTATTGCAAATGTGGTTAGTTATAATCTTTGCTGAAAACTTGAATGCTGGCTTGACATATTTACAACAACAAGAGCAAACAGAGTTTGTAGAAGTTTTTCTTTTTCTCTTTCAGTTTGTCAACTGAATTGCTTGAGGACAAGCAAAGGTTTTGTATCGACCCGACCTTAGACGGTCAAGCCTCTGTGTTTCTGTGCCATCCCTGGATCAGTATGCTGGCACACACAGTACATCAATGTATATATCAAAGTGCAATCACATGTATAAATAACGTAAAACTGATATATACCTCATAAGTCACAGCGGAAACAAATAGTCGGGTGTGGAGTCCCATCAACGCCATCGGCAGGTTGAGTGTAGACCGTAACCTTGTATCGTATTCTTACTCGTGGGAAGAAAGTATCTGCAACATGATACATTGCAGCCGTGTAGGTCAGTACATTGAATGTACCAGCAATATCACAACATGAGAAAACAGATGATAAAACTATACTATATGCAATATGGCTTTGTGGCTCTGTGTCTGAGTTTTGTTTTGCATAAAAGCTAGTTTTATTTTCCCTACATCAAAGGAATAACTGGAGTCTGTACTATGGAGTTTTCTATCATGACATGGTTCTGCCAACCAATGTCTCATAGCCCAAATCATCACAAGTTGCCCACAATTAAGTTATCAGTCCGGTGTTGAGAGTTCCGAGATAGATCCAAGTCCAGAGGATCAAATTGTCCGTAACCGGGGACACGGCTAATCGATTAGGTTTTAACCCTCTGCAGAGGTTTGTACACTTTACCCGCAAGATTCGATCCCTCCCTTTTCGTCCTCGCACTTCATGATGTTTGAGAACAGGATGATCGAAACATGGTCTTCCGAAGAGTTCCCCTGACCACTGTCCGGTGCTCATCCGTTCCTACCGTAGTTCTACATCTGCTAGCAGCGTCCCAGCCAGAGTCACCACTAAGGTCAACCAAGCCAGAGCCCATAGTGACTTGCGGTTGCACAGGTAAGCTTCCGGGCATGAAGTATTCTTCCGTCTCTTTGAGTTTGGTTGAAGCTTTCCGCAAGATGTCATGGCGCTTCTCCATGCATCCCGGCCATCCACTGGTTTCTCCAGGGTGCCCGTCAACCGTCCTTCACCCAGTAGTGTGTATTTAATTATTGTCTCAAGTCTTGAAGTCTTGAGGCCTTGAAAATGCAGTCCTTGCAGCTGCCATCATGGAGTTGTCGTCATTGACGTGGAGTACTCCTTCAGACCACTCTCGTGCACTTATACCAAACCCCGTCTACTATAGCGTAGCATTAAAATAAGTAACATCCCGGGCTGTGTAACATGGTGATGGGTTCCTACGTCATGCATACTACTCAACTACAATAATTCAATATCACTACTGGAGGGTTGTTGCGAAGATGCCACTAAATGCAATAAAACATAGGTATGAAAGCATGGTCAAAGTGAACTTGCCTAGTCAGTTGGTGAAGATATTATTGCTCTAAAAAACTTTTGAAACTAGTCGTCACTCTCCGATGAAATCTATACAAGAAAGCATAGTATTCACGTAAGCAATCATTCTAGCACTCAATCATAACAATCAAAATAACAACGAAATCGAAATAGGATCGAAGGACCAAATAAAAATCCAAATCACTCAAATAAACTTATAGGGCTAATCTACACCACAACAACTCTACTTAACAACAAGTAAAAAGCCTAAAACAAAAATACTTAACACAAGGTAAAAATAATTATTCACTAAGTAACATAAAGTATTTTTCCTATAATAAAATTCTAACAGATACCTAGAACCTCTAACACTATTTCTATTGCTAGCAACTAGTCATACGACAAACAACACCTAGAACCTCAAGAATACTAAGTCTAATAAATCCTCGAAATTACCTACTGTTAAACAATAGAATATATGATACACTGGCGAAAACTAGCAAAAGAAACTAATTAAAACTAATTAATAATAATTAAACTACAAACAGTACTAAAAACAGAGTAAAGAGTACTGTTTACAATAAAAAGATAATATAACTAACTCACTAACATGCAAACTAAACACTACTGCGTAGCTAGTCTAATAAGTAACCATTAGCAAAAAGAATCGGTCAAAAATAATATTCCTAACTCAAAATAGCTCAAATCTAGTGATTTGAGAAAATTCATATAAACACAAATTTAAACTGCTCAAATATGAAATACAACTGAAATAACAGAAACTTCATAAAATTTGTGATCCAAGGTAGTTGTAATCACTCAAAAATACCTCGTAGATAATTAACTGCGGATTTTACAAGATTGAAACTATTCTGTTTTAAAAACAGAACGAAAAAAAGCTGGTCGGGGTTACTGTAACTGTTCCGGCGAGGGGTTCCGGCAGCGTGGCTCAATATGAAATACAATTGAACTAACAGAAACTTCATAATTTTTTTGATCCAAGGCAGTTGGAATCACTCAAAAATACCTCGTAGATAATTAACTGCGGATTTTACAAGATTGAAACTATTCTGTTTTAAAAACAGAACGAAAAAAAAAAGCTGGTCGGGTTCTCAGAATCGTTCGGCGAGGGGTTCCGGCGGCGTGGCTCCGGTGGTCCTCCGGGCGAGGCGAGGGGACGGGCGGGGGCAGCGGAGCGGGGCGGAGCGTCTGGTGGCGGCGGAGGGTGGCAGGGAGTGCTGGAGGTGGTGGGGCGGAGCAAATGGCGGCGGCGGATCCGGCGAACTCCAGCGGGGCGGCTCGGCGACGTGGGGCGAGGAGAGGAGGGACTAGGGGTGGGAATGGGTGCGGGAGGTGGCCATTTGTAGGTGCGGCAGCTCGGTTTGGAGGAGCGGGCAAGGGATTTTGCGAATCCCGCAATCTCCGGCGATGGCCGACACGGTTGTGCCTGGGAACGAAATCCTGTTCGTGAGGAAGGAGATGATCTGGCGCGATTGGGCCAGATTTGGCCCAAAACAAAAATACCTTTCCTTTTTAAAAAGAATCCGCAAATAAAAATCATTTTAAAAAATAAAATATAGGAGTATTACATATCAAAACGATCAGAAAAATAAGCCCAATTTAATGGGATATTTTCCAGGGGCAAATAAAATACTTTAAAAAAAATTCAAACAAAAATCCAAATGACTTTCAAAACTCTATGAAAAAAATATTCCAACATTTTGGGGGTGTCATGTTACTCCCTCTCAACACTTTTGTTTCAAGTGTTCTTTGTCAGAAAAGTTTTTGAATAAAACTCAAATGCCACTTCGAGTTAAAAACAAAATTTAAATGACAAATTCAAAATGAAATTTTTCTTTACTTCCCACTCTCTTTCATTGAAGAAATCATGAGGATCATTGAGTGGCATGAAGTTTGAAATATTTCCAAATTCAAATATTTTCAAACAGAAACATTTTTTTTGGAAAGTCCTTTTATTCCCTCTCATTCAAAGCTTCAAAAGTTGTAAAAGTCCAATCAATATCACTCAATCAATCACTCAACAATCAATCAAACAATCGTATATTTTAATTATTATAACATTCCAAAATTTAGAATTTTGGGATGTTACAGCTTTAAGCTTGGGGGAGTTGATACGTCTCCGTCGTATCTACTTTTCCAAACACTTTTGCCCTTGTTTTGGACTCTAACTTGCATGATTTGAATGAAACTAACCCGGACTGACGCTGTTTTCAGCAGAATTGCCATGATGTTGTTTTATGTGCAGAAAACAAAAGTTCTCGGAATGACCTGAAACTCCACGGAACATCTTAGAAAAAATAATAAAAACTCCTTGCCAAAGATGAAGACCAGGGGGCCCACACCCTGTCCACGTGGGTGGGGGGGGGGGGCGCCCCCCCTCCTGGGAGCGCCGCCCTACCTCGTGGGCCCCCTGGAGACCTTCCGACGCCAACTCCAACTCTATATATTGGCTTTCGGGGAGAAAAAAATCAAGGAGAAGAAATCATCGCGTTTTACGATACGGAGCCGCCGCCAAGCCCTAAAACCTCTCGGGAGGGCTGATCTCGAGTCCGCTCGGGGCTCCGGAGGGGATTCGTCGCCGTCGTCATCATCAACCATCCTCCATCACCAATTTCATGATGCTCACCGCCGTGCGTGAGTAATTCCATCGTAGGCTTGCTGGACGGTGATGGGTTGGATGAGATCTATCATGTAATCGAGTTAGTTTTGTTAGGGTTTGATCCCTAGTATCCACTATGTTCTTAGATTGATGTTGCTATGACTTTGCTATGCTTAATGCTTGTCACTAGGGCCCGAGTGCCATGATTTCAGATCTAAACCTATTATGTTTTCATGAATATATGTGTGTTCTTGATCCTATCTTGCAAGTCTATAGTCACCTATTATGTGTTGAGGAGTTCATGTATTCACTATGTGCTAATGCTTTGTTCCGGTTCTCCATTAAAAGGATGCCTTAATATCCCTTAGTTTCCATTAGGACCCCGCTACCACGGGAGGGTAGGACAAAAGATGTCATGCAAGTTCTTTTCCATAAGCACGTATGACTATATTCGGAATACATGCCTACATTACATTGATGAATTGGAGCTAGTTCTGTGTCACTCTATGTTATGACTGTTACATGATGAACCACATCCGGCATAATTATCCATCACCGATCCAATGCCTACGAGCTTTCCATATATTGGTTTACACTTATTTACTTTCCCGTTGCTATTGTTACAATCACTACAAAATACCAAAAATATTACTTTTGCTTCCGTTACTTTTGTTACCGCTACCACCACTACCATACTACTTTGCTACTAAACACTTTGCTGCAGATACTAAGTTTCCAGGTGTGGCTGAATTGACAACTCAGTTGTTAATACTTGAGAATATTCTTTGGCTCCCCTTGTGTCGAATCAATAAATTTGGGTTGAATACTCTACCCTCGAAGGCTGTTGTGATCCCCTATACTTGTGGGTTATCACCCATTAGAGCCCATATACTCCCCGGGGGGTTCCGGTAACCCCCAGTACTCGAACTCTCTCGAAACCATTCCGATGTCCAAACATAGCCATCCAATATATCGATCTTTATGTCTCGACCATTTCGAGACTCCTCGTCATGTACGTGATCATATCCGGGACTCCGAACTACCTTTGGTACATCAAAACACATAAACTCATAATATCGATCGTCACCGAACATTAAGCGTGCGGACCCTACGGGTTCGAGAACTATGTAGACATGACCGAGACTCATCTCCGCTCAATAACCAATAGCGGAACCTGGATGCTCATATTGGTTCCTACATATTTTTTGAAGATCTTTATCGGTCAAACTACATAACAACATACGTTGTTCCCTTTGTCATCGGTATGTTACTTGCCCGAGATTCGATCGTCGGTATCTCAATACCTAGTTCAATCTCGTTATCGGCAAGTCTCTTTACTCGTTCCGTAATGCATCATCCCAAAACTAACTCATTAGTCACAATGCTTGCAAGGCTTATAGTGATGTGAATTACCGAGAGGGCCCAGAGATACCTCTCCGATACTCAGAGTGACAAATCCCAATCTCGATCTATACCAACTCAACAAATACCATCGGAGACACCTGTAGAGCATCTTTATAATCACCCAGTTATGTTGTGACGTTTGATAGCACACTAAGTGTTCCTCCAGTATTCGGGAGTTACATAATCTCATAGTCATAGGAACATGTATAAGTTTTGAAGAAAGCAATAGCAACAAACTAAACGATCATCGTGCTAAGCTTACGGATGGGTCAAGTCAATAACATCATTCTCTAATGATGTGATCCCGTTTATCAAATGAGAACTCTTTGTCCATGGCTAGGAAACTTAACCATCTTTGATTAACGAGCTAGTCAAGTAGAGGCATGCTAGTGACACTCTGTTTGTCTATATATTCACACATGTACTAAGTTTCCGGTTAATACAATTCTAGCATGAATAATAAACATTTATCATGATATAAGGAAATATAAATAACAACTTTAGTATTTCCTCTAGGGCATATTTCCTTCAAGATGTCGTGCGTATGACGATCTATGGGACCGGCAAAGGCCCGTTTGCGGTTCAACTGTGGAGATCAACAAGCACAAAGACCAGAACTAGCAGAACGCATGAGGTTTACCTAGGTTCGGGCAATGTGAAGCATAAAACACCTACTCCTGCTTTGATTGTATTATGTGGAGTTCAAGTGCAAGGAGCGCAGCTTGCCGGCAAGGTGCGCGGGAAGTGCACCTATGAGTGTAATGGAACAAAGTGTCGACCTTTGTAAGGGTAGACATGGGCCTCCTTTTATAGATGAAGGGGCACTAAAAAAACACTTCTGTGATGATACATGTTTGTCATAGTAGGTCACATTTTCTGTCATGCATGTACAACCTTGATGATTTTATGACAGAATCAAGATAGTCATACATGTGCTGTCGTAAAAGTGTTCCATGAAAATACTCAAATTATCACCACGAAAGTGTCCACTTCCCTGATGATAATTGGCGCGTCATGGAAGTGGTTTCGTCAAGGGTAACCGACACATGGCATTCACCGTAATGGGTCACCATTAAGCTATCGGGTCTGGTTTTGGATCCGATAACCCGATAACATCTTGGACCAATGGTGTCGGGGATATACCCCGCGGTATGCCCCGACCGCAATTGGAGACTCACTGGTGACCCGCCCGGAGCTTGGCGATTCACAGATAACCTGCCCGACCTTGGCGACTCATTAGTAACCCGGCGGGCGGGTCAGATGGACAACAAGGCCTAAAGCCCAGAAGGCCGGCTCATGTTATGATGGGCCGGATTAAGAGGAAAGGGATGACGAATATTTCCTTTACAATGAAGCAAGACCCGGACTTGTAATCAACTTGTAAGAGAAGATAGACTAGTCCTAGTCCTACTAGGACTCCACATGTAACCCGCCCCTCTAACTTATATAAGGAGGGGCAGGGCTCCCCAAGAGGGACATGAAAATAATCTCTAGGGCTAGACACATCTAAGAGGAGAGCCGGTTTATGCGGCGACTCCCTCATGAGCATAATGAGACCTAGCCACAAACAGCATGTAGGGCTATTCCAGATGATGTTTCCCGGGGCCTGAAGCTGTTTAAATCCTTGTCTTGTGTGTCGTGTCTCTCTTCCCGATCTGTGATGCCCCCGATTCAATCGTACACTAATCCTGCATGCAAATGTGTACGATCAAGATCAGGGACTCACGGGAAGATATCACAACACAACTCTAAAACATAAATAAGTCATACACGCACCATAATACAAGCCAGGGGCCTCGAGGGCTCGAATATAAGTGCTCGATCATAGACGAGTCAGCGGAAGCAACAATATCCGAGTACAGACATAAGTTAAACAAGTTTGCCATAAGATGGCTAGCACAAACTGGGATACAGATCGAAAGAGGCGCAGGCCTCCTGCCTGGGATCCACCTAACTACTCCTGGTCGTCGTCAGCGGGCTGCACGTAGTAGTAGGCACCTCCGGTGTAGTAGGAGTCATCGTCAGTGTGGTCTGGCTCCTGGGCTCCAACATCTGGTTGCAACAACCAGGTAGAATGGAAAGGGTGAAAAGAGGAAGAAAAGCAACCGTGAGTACTCATCCAAAGTACTCGCAAGCAAGGAGCTACACTACATATGCATGGATATATGTGTAAAGGGCCATATCGGTGGACTGAACTGCAGAATGCCAGAATAAGAGGGGGATAGCTAATCCTGTCGAAGACTACGCTTCAGGCCACCTCCATCTTGCAGCATGTAGAAGAGAGTAGATTGAAGTTCTCCAAGTAGCATCGCATAGCATAATCCTACCCGGCGATCCCCTCCTCATCGCCCTGTTAGAGAGCGATCACCGGGTTGTATCTAGCACTTGGAAGGGTGTGTTTTATTAACTATCCGGTTCTAGTTGTCATAAGGTCAAGGTACAACTCCAAGTCGTCCTGTTACCAAAGATCACGGCTATTCGAATAGATTCACTTCCCTACAGGGGTGCACCACATAACCCAACACGCTTGATCCCATTTGGCCGGACACACTTTTTTGGGTCATGCCCGGCCTCGGAAGATCAACACGTTGCAGCCCCACCTAGGCCAACAGAGAGGTCAACACGCCGGTCTAAACCTAAGCGCACAGGGGACTGGGCCCATCGCCCTTATCATACCTGCACGTTGCGAACGCGACCGGAAGCAGAACTAGCCCCCTATTACAAGAGCAGGCTTACGTTCCAATCCGGCGCGCGCCGCTCAGTCGCTGACATCACGAAGGCTTCGGCTGATACCACGACGCCGAGTGCCCGTGCCGATATCTTTCCCACGTAGTTGGTTAGTGCGTATAGACCAAATGGCCAGACTCAGATCAAATACCAAGATCTCGTTAAGCGTGTTAATGATGTAACCGCGGACACCGACCAGGGCCAAACCCACCTCTCGCCTAGGTGGTCTCAACCTGCCCTGTCGCTCCGCCACAAAGATCCACTCGCGGGTGCTCCTACGAGCCGACCCGTCTTTAGTCATCATATGTATCATGTATAAACTATATAGTATGTACCCGTGATCACCTCCAAAGTGATCATAGCCCAATAGTATAGCACAGCAGATGGACAAGAATGTAGGGCCACTGATGGAATACTAGCATCCTATACTAAGCATATAGGATTGCAGGAAAAGGTAACAACAGTAGTAGCAAGGACATGCTATGCATCAGGATAGGAATATCGGAAAGCAGTAACATGCTACACTACTCTAATGCAAGCAGTAGAGAGTAGAATAGGCGATATCTGGTGATCAAGGGGGGGGGGGCTTGCCTGATTGCTCTGGAAAGAAGGAGGGGTCGTCAACACCGTAGTCCTACTGGGTAGCAGCGGCGTCGGTCTCAGTGTCTAGCGAGAGAAGAGGCGGGGGGGGGGGGGGGGAACAATAAATACAATGCAAACAAATGCATGATGATGCATGACATGATAAAGCGTGATGCTAGGTGTGCCCAATCGCGGTAGTAGGTGATACCGGCGAAGGGGGGAAACATCCGGGAAAGTATTCCCAGTGTTTCGCGTTTTCGGACGGAGGAACCGGAGGGGGAAAGTTGCGAGTTCGATAGGTTAGGGGTGTGTGGCGGACGAACGGGCTGCGTATCCAGAATGGTCTCGTCGTTCTGAGCAACTTTCATGTAGAAAGTATTTTAATCCGAGTTACGGATTAAAAGATATGATTTTCTAAGGATTTAAATCATTTTCTGATTTTAATTATTTATTTAAATCCAACATTATCCAGAATAGTGTTTGATGACGCAAACATGACATCAGAGTGATATTAGCAGGTCAACTGGTCGGTTGACCAGTCAAACCAGACAGGTGGGTCCAGTGGGACCCACATGTCATTGTCAGGGGAATTAACAGAATTTCAAACCTAACTAAATGGGTTAATTAGCAGGTGGGGCCCAATAGTCAGTGAGAGATTAAGGTTTTAATTAGCTAAACTATTTAATTAACTAATTATTCTTTTTATTTATTTCTTTTATTGAGGTGGGGCCTATAGGTCTGTGAGACAGGGGCGGCCCAGTCAGCAGTTGACCCAAGTCAACTAGTCAAAGGGGGCCCTGGGCCCACCAGTCAGTGGCCCGAGGCGGTGCCACATGGGTGCTAGCTCAGCACCCGCCGGAGACGCACCCGAGCTAACTCTGGCGACCATTCCAACGGCGGAGCGATCGGGAGAGCTGCGGGATTCGTCCACACCGCACCATTTTGGGCGCGGTCAGGCTCGTTCGAACGGCAAGACGACGGCGGAGCGGTCTGTGATGGTGGCGGAGGCTGCGGTGGCCGGAGACGAGAAGTACGACGTCACCGGCGGCGGGGTGTTTTGGGCGAGCAACGGCAACGGCGATGCGTCGCGCTATTGGGCAAATAGAAGGGCGAGGCGAGGCCTACGTGCGTGCACGAACACAACGGCGCAAGCCCGGGATCAAAGGGGTCATCGGATGGCTGCCGGCGACGAGCGCGGGCGGCGATGCATACGGGAGCTCGATGGAAACAGAGCTACAACAAGCTAGCACGCAAATGGAGAGGCTGGGGGGAATCTATGGGGCGTGGTGAGCGCAACCGACGCTGGCCCGTGACCATTTGGTCACCGGAGACTCGTCGGCCACGAGATCCGCGGCGGGGCATTCGGGTGCTCGGCGACAACTAGGTAGGGTGAAAACGAGAGAGAGGAAGCAGCGGGGGCTCACCGAGCGGCACACACGGTGGCCCTTGGTGGGTTTAGTAGCTGCAGGGGCGTCGCCGGAGTTGGTGAAGAGCGGCGGCGTAGCTTGTCGGATCAGAGGAGGAAGACGGCGGCGTCGTGGGTGCTGCGGTGGCTCCGAGCTCCAACTGCGGCCACCGGTCGAGGAGGAGGATGAAGGCGGAGACGAAGGACACGTAGGTGACGCGAGGTGAGAGCTGTGGCCGCGCATTTCATGGCGGCGGGTCCATGGCGGCGTAGGATGTGGTGGGGGAACGAAGGGGAGCGAGGTCGATCTGAGGGGTGAGGGAGAGGCGCAGGAACCGAGGGCGAGAGAGGGGGCGAGTGGGAGGCGGGATCGAGGAGGCGGGGGCGTGGCGGCCTTATCCCCTCCTTGACGCCGGCGAGGGGGTCAGGCGGGGACGCGCCCTGTTCCAACCCGGGTCGGGGGAACAGGGAAGGGGACGAGGCAGGGGAGCCGGGCCGGGTCGGCCGGATGGGCCAGGTGGGTCGGCCTGGCTGCAAGCTGGGCCGTCTGGTCTAGCGGGGTGTCGGTGTCAAAACCGCGGATCTCGGTAGGGGGTCCCAACTGTGCGTCTAGGCGGATGGTAATAGGAGACAAGGGACACGATGTTTTTACCCAGGTTGGGCCCTCTCGATGGAGGTAATACCCTACTCCTGCTTGATTAATATTGATGATATGGGTAGTACAAGAGTAGATCTACCACGAGATCAAGGAGGCTAAACCCTAGAAGCTAGCCTATGGTATGATTGTCGTTAGTCCCACGGACTAAAACCCTCCGGTTTATATAGACACCGGATAGGTTAGGGTTACAGAGTCGGTTACAATGGTAGGAGATCTACATATCCGTGTCGCCAAGCTTGCCTTCCATGCCAAGGAAAGTCCCATCCGGACACGGGACGAAGTCTTCAATCTTGTATCTTCATAGTCTTGGAGTCCGGCGTGATGATAGTTCGCTATCCGGACACCCCTAGTCCAGACTCCTCGGTAGCCCCTCGAACCAGGCTTCAATGACGACGAGTCCGCTCGCATATTGTCTTCGGCATTGCAAGGCGGGTTCCTCCTCGAATACTTCATATAAGGTTTTGAACACAAGGATAGTGTCCGCTCGCAAAACAAGTTCCACATACCACCGTAGAGAGAATAACTTTTGCACAGATCTGCTGACGAATTCAGCGGGCGTGACATCACACCACGGCCGTGCCTTTATATGAATCGTTTTTACTGCTCCACCTCAGCGTTTAGCGAGGAGGTTTCCTTGGCACTTCTTATCAAAGCATAGATCGTGCCCCTTATTCCGGGATTCTCATCAATACGGATGTGGGTAACCCATCCGCGCCCTTGATTACTGGCGCTTGGGAGATAAGCGAGTTTTACCAGTTGGTGGGGACGATAGCTTCGTCCGTCCATATAAGGGATAAGGATCCACCTTTTCACCCACGCCTTCTTCCTCCTTTGCTCATCCATTTCAAGACTCGAGCTCCAGCGCCCAAGTCCGCACATCCCACCTCAACCTTCTCCAACCATGTCCGAGCGGGAGGCAGGTGGATGGCCTCCTCCGTCACGGAGGGGCACATCACAAGACTGCGGGAGGCCAGATACTTGTCCGGCGACATCGCGTGTCGGCTACCCGACGAGGGGCAGCTCATCCCCACCCCCAGGCCCCATGAGAGGGTGGTGTTCCTCACGCACTTCCTCCGCGGACTAGGTTTTCCACTTCACCCATTTGTCCGGGGGCTCATGTTCTACTATGGCCTGGATTTCCACGATATGTCCCCAAACTTCATCCTCAATATCTCGACGTTTATCGTCGTGTGCGAGGCCTTCCTCTGCATCCAACCCCACTTCGGCTTATGGTTGAATACCTTTAGCGTAAACCGAAGATAGTGGGCGGCCGACAGGCGGAGTGCGGAGGCGCTATGGTGGGCAGGATGCCCGATGTCCTTTGGCTCGAGGGCTCCTTCGTGGAGACAATAAAGGGGTGGCAATCGGGGTGGTTCTACATCACCGAGCCGCGCGACTCCAACTGGGCGGCGGCCCCCGAATTCAGATCTGGCTCCCCCACCCGGCTCACATCATGGAAAGAGACGGGCCTGAAGTGGGGTGATTCGGAAGAGCTGACCGGACTCCAAACCTGTGTCCGAAACCTGGTGAACAAGAAGCTCAAGCTTGTCCACGTAGTCCAGGTCATACTCATCCGCCGGATTCTCCCATGGCAGGAACAGGCCTTTAATTTGTGGGAGTTTGGTCCGGCACAGCACCGAACCTTGAGCCGGCTCTTCGACACTACGTACGAAGATGCCTGGAAGGTGCTGTTCAAGGGCGCCGAAGCCCCGCATCCGCTAACAAAGATCGCGGATACAGCTCATGGCGCCAAGCCGCGAGGTGTTATTTTACTCTTCTGGGACTCTTTTTTCATAGATTGACTCTATGTGGGATCTAAAACTCCCTAATCTTTGACAGATCGGCTGAAGACGCCCGTCTGATTAACCGTCTGCTCGTTTGTCGGAAGACCCAGCGGACGCCCGATTGACGGGGCTGCTGGCTCCGCTACCCCATGTGGTGCCGTAGAAGAGGGCCAAGAAGGAGGCCACGGGAACTCGAAGGAGCTCCCGACACCAGGTGCTGTCAGATTCTGAAGCGGAATCTTCTCCTGAGGACGAGGAGGAGGAAAAAGAAGCCTCTCCCCCAGCAGGGGAGGAGAGGAAAAGGAAGGCCGCCCCAACTGGGAGGCCGGAGGGTCCAAGAAGGGAAGAACCCTTCCTCCGGACTTCTCCACCAACGTCGACAACGACGAGGAGGATTGGCCGACAAGGGCCAAGCCCCTGGCGAGATCGTAAGTGTCCGGATACCCATGGCTTTTTTATTGCATAGTGTTCTCTAATGCCGAACAATCATGCAGCCCGCCCAAGGGCGAGTTCGCCGCTTCATCGAGCGGGTCCCTAAGTTCGTCGGAAATGGAGAGTACTTCACTTCCGGCCGCCTCATCGCCTCACGCTGCGGACGACGCCGAGGTGGTGCCCCAAGGGGGGTCTGGTCAAGAGGAGGTGGCGTAGGAGGCACCGCGAGGCAACCTCCCGGACTCAGAGCTGGGGGGCGAGACCCCTCAGGCTCTAAGCCCGACCCTCGTCCGGACTCCATGCCGGAACCTTCAGCGGTTCCGGAGTCCGGCAAGCGGTCCCTTCATAAGAAGGGTAAGACGCCGGTGTCTTCCGTCCAATCGGAGGCACCGGATAACTTACTGGAGGCGCTTAACAGCGCCTCCATCGAGGAGGAGCACCGTACTGTTATGAGTGCGGTGATCCGGACAGTTCAGTCCGCCAAGAGCGGGCTGACCGAAGCCTGTACCAGCCTTCTAACAGGCTTTGAGGTAAGTTTAGAATATGTAAAAATATTACCGCATAGACAGTAGCCCCTGATGCTTAGTTCGGTGTTCGGAAATAAAAGCCAGACTAAGGATCTAAAAAGATGTACGCAGTAGTCTAACATAAGTATGTCAATATGGGAATGCAGGTTGTGCTGCTGACCTCTGCCGCACTGACTGCGGAGGTCAATGCATTGAAACAGAGCCTCGAGCGGTCCGAGAACGAGCTCGGCCTTGCCAAGAAGCAGCTCGAGGACAAGGAAGGTAAGTAATACCTTATTAAAGAAATACCTGATAGAAAGGTTTTGGTTGCGAAAAAATAACAGGAATAACATGGGTACTGCAGGGGCCACGAACGAGGTGGCGATCCTGAAGGAAGCGGTGTCTGTGGGTCAGCAAAGCGCCACGGAGCGCACTGAGCGAGAGAAGGGGAGGCGCAGCTGGTGGAGGTGCGGCAAGAGCTCCGTGCTCTCGTGAAAAACACGAGGGTTTGGGCGTGACTCGAAGACTCGAGAGTCCGAGCTTGCCTCGGCTCTTGAGAGTGCCAAAGCCGCTAAGGCCGAAGCCCAAAAAGCCCTCCAAGAAATTGAATCGCTGAAGAAGATAGCGGCGGGTAAGGCATTCTTTATGCAAAGCAAGCATGTGAAACTGAATTACCTATTACTTACCCGGATTCGGAGCTCTCCAGGAGCGTTCGCAGATCTGCCTCGTAGTGTATCGGATGCTGCCGCGTTCTACCACGCCAAGGAGGGGAGCTCGACAGAGAAGGTGTTCTGGTCTCAGTATACTGAGGCCGAACGTCCGGTGCCCCTGAGCGACCAGCTGAAGCAGCTGGTCGAGCTCCACAAGGTCGCCCAACAGGCCATGAAGGGCCTTATAGTTCGGCTGTGGCCATTGGAAGCCATGCCTGGGAGCTACTTCGGCTTAGTGCAGCGGCTGGTGGTGTCCATGGATTGAAGTCATCAAGCGCTCCGTCTGCATTGAAGGTGTCCGTCGGGCCCTTGCCCGTGCTAAAGTGCACTGGGGCAAGCTGGATGCGGAGAAGCTTGTGACGGAAGGTCCACCTAAGGGCAAGGAGCATCGCACGCCCGAAATGTACTATGAGGGCCTCCTGAAGGGTGCCTGCTGAATAGTGGATGAGTGCTCCAAAGATGTAATTTTTGAATAGACTCGCATTTGTTATCCTATACGCTGAAAACTTGTTCATATGCGCTAAGCAACGCTTGTTAATTTAAAATATTACCTTCTGTGCGGCCGTTTATCAAATTTGAGAGATGGCAAGTCGTTGGCTTCAACCCCATGCCACGAGTCTTTGGGGTGTTCGGGATAAACTTGAGCACTCTTGCTCCCATTCTTGGGTCCATCTAGGAGGCGCCAACGAACGAACAAGGCAACCGGACTTATAATGCTTGAACACTCTCACTTAGCCATAGAATTCTATAATTTTAAATTTCGGCGAAGCCCCTAGTATTCAGAAGACCGAGTTCGGGGCGCTATCCACGCCTTGGCCGGATAATTCCGGTTCCTCGCTCTAAGCGGCATAAGTCTTTAGGGACCCGAAAAAACCTCTCGAACAGCGACCGGCTCTCGCCCTATCATGACGGTCAGTTTTAGCTTTCTCCACTGAGGTGCTCGACCCAGCTCAACTGGGGCACAATCGCAGTGGTTCTCCCGGTGCTACCTTAGCCAATATAACGGAACGTAAGGTACAAAAACACGGGAGCCGGGCAAACCCAACTATTGACCCAAGACATGATTCAGAGCCGATTCATATAATGCTATAAGTTCGGGGTGCCGCTCTTGTGAAAGTGTTCGGACTTATCACACCATAATTTTGGGGTACTTAAGCCCCTGGTGTATTGGCCGTACCAAAGTGTACGGGTGCAACATGTCATGAAATGAACATATATATAGATAAAGAAAGGAGTGCAATAGTAGACAAAAGCTATGTATTGTTTATTCAAAAAGGTACTGCAATGAAGGCAGAACGATACAAATAGTGCGATAAGCAAGGGATGGGACTATCTAACATGTCCCCCTCCAGGGGTAAGCTGCAGGATGGTATGTAAAACAGGTATAATGCTCGTAATAGAGACCACCTGAACACTCGACGTAGCTTTGTGCTTCCCTGGCTGTTGCATCGTGAGTTCGCCGATTCTAGTGCCGGACAGGACTTCTGGAAAACGGAGTCCTGAAAGTAAGAAAAAAGAAGAAGAAAAGAAAAAAAAGAATGACACAATTGGGAGCCCCTACTGCGGTTGAGCCGCATTCTGGGCGTGCCGTGGTCGTGCCCCTCTCCTTATGCCCATGGTATCTCTAGAGCGTAGTTATGTACGCGTAGTACTGGCGTCGTAATTTCACGAGGGCTGGGGTTGGGGCCTGTCACATCCCAGTTAGACCATGCATTAGGGTGTGCATCATGTTTAAATTTCATTTGAAATTGAAATGGGGAAGGCAGGAAACCCCAGAACACCCCCCCTCAAATCAACTAGGGTTTACTAAAAATTATTTCAATGAATCCGAAATGCCCTTCAAAATGCGCATCCTCTTTGCTTTGGTTCAGAACCTATGTCAAAGGAGGTGTATCATTTTCTAGGTCATCCAAAGTTCCTAGGATTAATCCACAAGTTTTGAACTTGAGCATTTTAAATTATATAAAATATTTTAAATGTTCAAAATTTGCCAAACCAAAATGTTTCATGTTGGAAATATTCCAACAAGGGACCAGGAGCATTTTGGTGATTTTTAAAACAGTTTTGGTATTTAAAAAAAACCCCACACAGTTGCAGAAAATTAGAAAAAGACTAAAAAGGGAAAACCCTTACCGACGCTTGTGTTCGCCCACCTGCCGCCCAGCCAAGCCAGCAGCGCCAACAGCTGCTTGGCTCGCCAGCAGCAGCCAGTGCCCGACGGCGAGCTCAGCGCGCCACGCAGCTGGCCGCCGCCTCGCTTCACCCCTCGCCGCCTCGCTGCCTCGACGGCCTCCACGCTGTCGCCCGACCCCTGGACACGCCATTCGCCCCTGCCTCTCTCCTCGCTCCCCCCCTCACCATGGCCGACGCCACTGCCGCCGCTTCCACCGTCGTAGCCGTAGCCACCGCCGTCCCGCGCCACGAGACCGTGTCTGGGCCGCCGTCGTCGACTTCGCCGAACAAGCCGAGCCCCGGCGCTTGCTGGCCAAGCCACCTTGCACCGACCTCACCCGACTCCGCCACCGCTGGAGATCCCCTTCGCCGCCGCCGCCGCATCGATCGTCCCGACCACGCCGCTCGGCTCTCTGAGACCACCGTGAGCCTGGCTACCTCCCCATCCTCTCCACTCTCTTCTCGTGCACCACAACGACCCAACCACGATCACCCGAACGCACGCCGCGGAGCTCGTGGCCGACGAGGCTCCGGCCACCCAACGCCACGCCACCGTGTCCACCGTGACTCACCATGTTGCGTTGGGTCTAACTCTACACTCCACGCCTCACCTTGCCCCCTAGCGACAAGTCCGCGATCACCCGAGCCCCCGCCGCCAAACTCGCCGCCGGGCGCCAACTCCGCCACCCCGACCCTATTAACTCCACCAGAGCTGCGGTTCATCTCCAGCTCCACGAGATGCCTTCCGCGCCCCATTTGGTGGCGGAACGTGCAAAACACTTTGCCCCGCCGCGCTGGCCTCGCCCGGCGGCTAGACGCCAATGAGTTGACCACGACCCTTGACTGGTGGGCCTGCTGATCGCTTGAGTCAATGACGTGGACCCCTCGTTAACTAATTAGGTTAGTTCTAATTAAAGTTAATTAGTTAAACTAACTACTGACATGCGGGTCCCACTGGTCAGTTTGACCTGGACGACCCCGTTGACCCCTGACGTCACGCTGACCTCATGCTGACGCAATAAATGAATTCTGGATTTATTTTGATATAATAAATTCCAGAATATAAATCAAATTTCAAATGCTTATAACTTTTATTCTATAACTCCAAATGCAAAGATTTATATATGAAAAATTATCAGAAAAATCCACTCTATCCATTGGTACAGGTTTCATGCATGTTAAAACAAGTTAACTATGCTGAATAACCAGAATAAGATATTGCACCATTAGGACTAACTCAAATGAGCTATCATTCGAATCCTTGATTCAAATGAGTTCATCCCCTGTTCTTTCAGCTTGCATTAGACCAACACACATCCATATTGCCATGTCATAGCATGCATCATATTGTTGCATATTGTCATGTGTGTTTACTTTCGGTGTGCTTTCATGATAGGTTCTGCCTCGAGGATAACCTCGACTATCCATCCAAGGGCGTTTCTACCCCAGCCCATCGGGCAAGCAACCCGCTGATCATTTCGATACAAACCCATGTTCTCGCTTCGCTCTCGTTTCGCATTAAGACAACGCGATTCAAACTGTTGTGTGCTGCGGTAGTTGAACCCACTTCCTTTGCATGACTGTCATTGCCACAAGAATTAGATGAAACCCACTAGTATGTGTAGGAGTTGATTGAGCCATGTTTGTGATTCCTACCATGCTATGCTTGCTATGCTTAGAGTTGTGTCAGTCTGGCTCATCGGGATGATGAACTGGAGTGAAAGGTTGTGTTGGTTCGAGAGTGAAAGTGTTGAACACGATTTGGTAAAGGTATCGATGAGAGGCCATGTAGGAGTACATGGTGGGTTGTTTCATTGAAGCCGAACCTAAGAACTGAGATCTGTGTTTGTGATCCATGAATCAGTTTCTACCACACATTGGGATCCTTAATTGACCCTCTCGGCTTCTTAACCACCCTTGTGCTTAGTCCGGAGTTGCAAGTAGTTTCGTGTTTGTAGCATGTCAGGGCGCACGCAACACTGACCTTAGGGGTGGGTTGTGTTGCGGTAGGCACGGGTCTGTGTACCGAGTGCCCGCTTGGTATCTCGGGAACCCTGCACACATCGCTCGGGGCTGTATGGGAAACCTCGGCGGACTCCTGCGGATGGAACCCGAATAGGCGATAAACCTGGACTAGGGACTTGAGTGTTTGGGTAGGCTGTGGCCGACACCCACGCTGGGCTTCCGCTTGAAGGTTGCAGTACATGTCGTGTAAACGATTTATAAGTGGTGAGAGCGTGTGAAGAGGTACACCCTGCAGGGTTAAATATGATCTATTGAATAGCCGTGTCCACGGAGAAGGACTTCGGGTTACCTATATCAGTTCATAGACAAGTAAATGGATACTACTAAAAGCCTCAAGATAAGTGTGAGTATCGTGGATGGCCCTCTCGTGGGATGACGAGAGAGGATCCACGGTGGAGTATTGTGATGGTGATTAGTGGACTCGTGTACGACAAATGCTTTACAAAGTGTGTCACGAGGATAGCTTAGCCAAGAGTCAAAGCTGGCTTGCTGCAAATAACTCCACTTCCTTCCTTGAGAATGTGCATGTATGATAGGATTCGTGGTAAGACTTGCTGAGTACCTTTGTACTCATGTTTGCTTAATTAATGTTTTTCAGAGGACTATACTACCCTCCGACGGATTCTATGTAGATATTGACTTGACGAGTGAACTAGCCACCTGGTGGCGATCTAAGACTTGTGAAGGGCCATTGTAGATAGAAAGGCTCCAACAAGCTTTCTTTCTTTCTAGAGTCTCAGACTCAGACTAGTTTGCTTCCGCATGTGCTTGTATGATTGTATGACTTGAGTGTTGGGTCATGTGACCCCTACCTGTATGACTATGTTATGTATGGCTCCTGAGCCTCTTAAATAAAGTACTTGAGTTGTAGAGTTTTGTTGTGATGCCTTGTTGTATTTACTCATATCGGGCATATTATGCGTATGATTGAAATGCTTGGTATGAGTGGGATCCGACAAACTAGTTGTTTATCCTTGGCAGCCTCTCATATGGGGAAATGTAGTCTCGTGCTTCGAGCGATAGTAGTCCGCTACAGCCCGGTTCACCGGAGTCCTGCTAGCCCAAAGACTACTGCTTGGACACTTGATCGGCCGGCATGTGATTCATTTCGTTCCTTATGTCATGTTCTTCGGGAAATGTCACGCGTGGTATTCGAGTCCTGCCTAGCCTGCTACAGCCCGGGATACCGGAGTCCTGTAGCCCAAAGGCTACAGCCCGAATTCATACGTTGATGACCGACATGCTCAAGTGATTCATGTATGCCTGTCCCCATAGGTTAGTGCCGCTTTGGGTTCACGACTAGCCATGTCGGCCCGGTTCTTTGTCATGTGGATGCTAGCGACACTATCATATACGTGAGCCAAAAGGCTAAACGGTCCCGGCCATGGTAAGGCGACACCGTGGGAATACCGTGCGTGAGGCCGCAAAGTGATATGAGGTGTTACCAGCTAGGTCGATGTGACTTGAATCGGGTCCCGACAGCGTTGGCATCGAGCGAGGGCTGCCTGTGGGTTCGCTAAGCCAAACTGGTCAAGTTGAGTCTAGAAATGCTTTAGTTATATGTAGGGAATTGATTGTGGAGGAACGTAAGGCTCTTTTACTCCTTTACCTTATGCCCTCGATCTGAGTCATTTCTCATTCGACGTGGGTATAGGACTAGGCTCTCTTCTCTCTATCGTGTTCACGTGTTACTAATCCGTAGTAACTTATAGGATTGTTGGTTACATCCTCGATTCAGTGCTACTAAATTTTAGTATGCTATCATTTGAACCGAACCTTGATATGATGTTGTTGAGTGGATTTGCAATCTGATTTTAATGTCTCAAATCTGATTTTGAGCATTTACGATGTTATGCTGCCCGATTTTCCTAGAAATTCTAATGCCTTTGCATTGTGGCTGTGCTTTCAGATGGCCACCGTTCCCGTAACCAAGTGGTTCGCCTCGACCCGTTGCATTGATGTGTGCGGTCACACGGCCATGTTGGTTAGGGTGATGATTGAGTCTGTTATCGATGGTATCCTGAATATACCGTCGAGGAGCAGTTTAGGGATTTCAATCAAAGCCAATACCTATGCACGGTCCGGATTTATCCATCTTATCCCGGAGCTATTGAGCCACTTCACCGTTCTTATGGGCTCGGAATCACTATTGGAATGTCTGTGCAAGATGCAGCCTATTCCATGATGACTATTATTCGAGCCAGAACTGCCTTGCTGGGCAACACTGATTTTCGCTATATGCCAACATCCCTTCCTGGGGCGCATGGCTACTTCGTGGTTTGTACAGCGATGCATCCCATGAGGACTCACCTTCGCACTACTACCGAAGTTGTTTGGAGGACAAGGACCGTGAGAACCGGCCTTGCGTATGGAGCTTTTTAATGCCCGCTCGACCACTGGCTACTCGACTAGGTTTGCACCTGCCGTGCAAGCCGGATATATGGACATGAGGGACTTGTACCCGTGCAAGGGCGAGTCTGCCAGACTTTATGGAGTGGCGTGAGGTTGGAGGCATCACCTCCTCGTGGGCCTCGCTCGCCACCGCTTGTTGGTCCATGGCCACATCCGAGTCCTTATGGTCCACAGGACCCACAGATTGTCTGCTTCCTGACGATCATGTTCCACTTCCTGCTTGGGTGGTGACTTCTATGAGGACTACTATGGAGCTGCCTGAGATAGTAGTAGTATTCCTAGTATGGTAATAGTTGTGTTTCCACCGTCTGCGTGACTCGTGGAATACGACTTAGTGTGTATCGTTCCTAAGTGTAGAAAATAATGTATAGGAGTTGGAATGCTTCCATGAGATGTAACGCCTTTCCTTATAGTTGTACCCGTCAGCTTGTACTAAACTATGGATGGTGTGTATGACCGCTGGTATATATATATATGGCAGTTTTATATTACCATGTCATACGGATGAACATCTTTGCATTCCATGCTATCCATTACCTCCGCACTTCCTTGTTAAATTCTGCCATCCTGGTTTAAACCTTTGCTTTGTCTCCCAGGGATGGTCAACACTGCAACACTCCTGCTGTTCCGAGCAGGAGAAGCCAGCAGCCGAAATGTGGATCTGCCGCAACCGCCATCTTTGGCCGAGGTGATGCCGAAGCGAACGCAATAAGCGTGAAACCAACCGCTTATTGGAGCGGATTGAACAAAACACAGCACGCCAGCCAAGAAACGATGTGGTTTCACTCAACGATTTCGTCAAGCTATATCCCCAAAATTCAAATATTCCGCCGAGCCTCTCGACGCGATGATTGGCTCCGCAAAGATCCACCACAAGCTGCGCTCCGCTAACGTGGCTGAGGCTGACAAGGTTACCTTTGCCGCCTATCATCTTGAAGGCCCCGCTAGCCTCTGGTGGGAGAATTATGAGGCTATGCGTCCGGTTGGACAAGTTACATCTTGGGCTGAATTCAGTGCCGCCTTCGTGAGCATCATATTCCGTAAGGTCTTATGGACCACAAAAGGGAGGAATTCTGCAGTTTCACCCAAGGTAGGTGACAAAGGATGCCTACAGCCGTGAATTTGGGAGGTTAGCACGTTATGCTCCCAAGAAGTTTCTACCGATGCCAAGAAGCAGGCAAGGTTCCGCAAGGGACTTAGCCTCGAGCTACGCCGAGATCTCCGCTCGCATGAGTGTACCTCTTTCCGGTTAGTCAATAAGGCTATCGGCGCCAAACTGGGCAGACTGATTTTGAGGCTTCACGCAACACATCCGTGACTCGATCGCCATCCGCTCGATCCCGAAGCGCGGGTTTGGGTTCCAAATACGCTCTACCACCTGTGTTCACCCCGAGGCCATCCTCCGAGGCGCCGCCCCAACCAGCCGTATTTTCCACCCAAGACTTATGGAGGTCCAACTGCTAATGCTGCTCCACGCCCAAATGTGATAACTTGCTTCAAGTGTGGAGAGACGGGCCACTATATCCGAGAGTGTCCCTGAACAACCCCAATCAAGCCGAAAGTCTGCTGGCGCGGCAAGCCAGCAGAAAGGTGCCCTATGTTAAACCAGTTGCCACCGCCGTGGCCATGTCAACTATGTCTCTGCTGAAGAAACCTATGAGGATCCCAACGCCGCCCTCGGTGCGCTTCTTGTTAATTGCCATCCGCAACCGCTTCTTTTGATATCGAGCATCTCATTCATTTATTTCGAGAGCTATGCTCGATTGCACAACACCACATTCTCGTGACATGCCTACCTCCATGGAAATTAAACTCCGGTTCTAGATGGCAAACCTCTAGAATAAGTCATGGGAATGAAATTCTTGTCGACAGATTAGTCTTTCTTGCATCTCTAATAGCTCTCAAGTCCTCGGACATAAACATCATCTTGGGTATGGACCGGATGTCAGCCCATTATGCTAAGATTGATTGCTCTACTAGAACTGTTCAACTTACCCATCCTTCGGCAAGACAAAGAATGTTTTAACCCGAGTGTCTAAGCGCCACTTTACTCCTTAAATGCCAACCCCTTCCGCACCTCAAGATATTCCGTAGTCCGTGATTTCCGGATGTCTTCTCAGAGGAACTGCCAGTGTTCCACCCGACAGGATGTCGAGTTCGTGATAGATCTTGTTCCCGAACCGTCCCAATCTCTAGAAGACCTTATAAGATGGCACCCCAGAACTAGCTGAACTTAAGAAACAACTCGATGAGTCCTTGCAAAAGGTTTCATCCGTCCTAGTTCATCTCCATGGGCTTGCCCCATCCTCTTCGTCAAGAAGAAGGATGGTACGGATCGGATGGTTGTAGATTACCGACCGTCAATTTGGTCACTATCAAGAACAAGTATCCGCTCCCGTGATCAACGACCGTATGATCAGCTCGCTGGATCCTCGCCTTTTTTCAAGATGGATTTGAGGTTGGGCTACCATCAAATCAAAATCAAGAACGGGACATTCCCAAAACGGCCTTTGTCACTCGTTATGGCCAATACGAGTACACCGTCATGTCCTTCGGATTAACCAATGCTCCAGCCACTTTCTCTCGGTTAATGAACTCAATCTTCATGGAGTATTTGGATAAATTAGTCGTGGTATACCTCGATGATATACTCATCTACTCCAAGAATGAGGAAGAACATGCCAACACCTAAGGCTAGTATTGATGAAACTTCGAGAGCACCGCCTTTATGCCAAATTCTCTAAGTGTGAATTCTGGTTACCGTAAGTGACCTATCTAGGACATGTAATCTCCGGTAAGGGTATTGCTGTCAATCCCGAAGCGAAGTTCAAGCCGCCCTGATTGGACTCCACCTGAATCGGTCAAGCAAGTTCGAGTTTCCTCGGTTTAGCGAGCTATTGCCGCCGCTTCGAGAAATTTCTAAAGTTGCTAAACCTCTAACCAAACTCCTCAAGAAAGATAAGAAGTTCGAATGGACGCCACAAAGGCGAGTTCAGCTTTCAGAACTGAAAAGACGCTCGACATCTGCTCCCGCATTTGTTCCACCAGATTTCTAAGGACTTTATTATCTATTACGACGCCGCGACAAGGACTAGGTTGCATACTCATGCAAGATCGTCATGTGATTGCCTACGCTTCTCGACAGCTTCGCCCACATGAGGATAACTACCCCACACACGATCTAGAGCTTGCAGCGAGGGTTCATGCACTCAAAACCTGGCGACATTACCTTCCGGGTAATCGCTATAAATCTACACCGATCACCAAAGTCTGAAATATATCTTCACCCAACCGGATTTGAATCTCGTGCAAAGACGTTGGGTCGAGTTGATTACAGATTTCGACTTAGGAATATCCTACACCCTGTGCAAGGCTAATGTCATGGCTGACGACTAAGTCGCAAATCTTATTGTAACAATCTGATGTTACAACAAAGTCAACCAATTCTCCACGAGGAATTTCGTAGCTTAATCTTCACATTGTTCCTCGAGGATTCCTTTCCACCCCGGTGGCGAAACCCAACCTTACGGATCGAATCATAGCTGCTCAGAAGATGATAGAGGGATATCTCGGATCAAGGAGAACATTGCTAGCGGAGCTGCTAAATGTTTCTCCATAGATGAACGAGGTGTTGTCTTCTTTGAAAACCGCTTGGTGGTTCCCAAGAAACAACAGCTACGGCAATTGATCCTTAAGGAAGCTCATGACTCTCCTCTCACCATTCATCCCGGTAGTACTAAATGTATCAAGATCTACGCCAGAGGTTTTGGTGGACTAGGATGAAGAGAGAAATCGCTCAATACATTGCTAATCGCGACGCTCGTCGTCGAAGTTAAAGCAGAGCATCAACGGCCTGCCGGTACCCTTCAACCTTTGGAAATTCCTGAATGGAAATGGGATAAAATCGGTATGGATTTCATTACCGGGTTTCCCAGACCAAGAGAGGGAATAATGCTATCTTCGTTGTCGTTGATCGCCTTTCCAAAGTAGCCCACTTCCTACCTGTTCGTGAGAGTATAACCGCTAGCCAGCTAGCTGAATTGTACATCTCCTAATAGTGTCTCTTCATGGTGTTCCATTAGAGATTAACTCAGACCGTGGAAGTCTCTTCACCTCTCGATTTTGGGAAAGTTTCCAAACGCTATGGGAACTCGCTCTCCTTTAGCACCGCTTTCCATCCCCAATCAAGTGGTCAAGTAGAACGAGTCAATCAAATCCTAGAGGATATGCTTCGAGCTTCACATCTCTTTCGCATGAATTGGGAGAAATGCCTTCCATTCGCCGAAGTTCGCTTATAACAATAGTTATCAAGCCAGCTTGGGCAAAGCCCTTTCAAGTTCTTTATGGACGAAAATGTCGAACGCCTCTTAATCGGTGAGAAACCGGGAGAGACAACTCTTTGGCCGGATATGATTCAGAAGCGTAAGAGCAAGTTCGCGTTGTTCGTGAGAAATTGAAAACAGCCCAATCTCGCCAAAAGAGCCAATATGACCGCAAGCATAAGCCTATGACTTATGAAATTGGCGAGAAGGCTTACCTTCGGTTACTCCTCTAAAGGGAACCCATCGGTTCGGTATCAAAGGCAAGTTGGCTCCTCGTTACATTGGACCCTTTCACATTCTTGCCAAACGAGGAGAAGTTGCCTACCAATTGAACTACCTCCGCATCTTTCCAGAGTCCATGATGTCTTCCACGTTTCCCAACTCAGCGTTGCTTCTCGGATCCTATCCGTGAAGTGGACCACTAAACGCTTGATCTCCAAGATAACCTCACCTATCGAGAATATCCCGTTCAGATCCTCGATCAAACCGAGCGCACCACTCGACGCCGGAATATCAAGTTTCTAAAGGTTCAATGGTCAAACCATTCCGAGCAAGAAGCAACTTGGGAAAGGGAGGATCGCCTTCGACTTGAGTATCCCACCTTTTTCGCAATAGATCCTAAATCTCGGACGAGATTCTTTTGAGTGGGGTGAGTTGTCACATCCCGCTTAGACCATGCATTAGGTGTGCATCATGTTTAAATTTCATTTGAATTTGAAATGGGAAGGCAGAAACCCCGAACACCCCCCTCAAATCAACTAGGGTTTACTAAAATTATTTCAATGAATCTGAAATGCCCTTCAAAATGCTCATCCTCTTTGCTTTGGTTCGTAACCTATGTCAAAGGAGGTGTATCATTTTCTAGGTCATCCAAAGTTCCTAGGATTAATCCACAAGTTTTGAACTTGAGCATTTTAAATTATATAAAATATTTTAAATGTTCAAAATTTGCCAAACCAAAATGTTTCATGTTGGAAATATTCCAACAAGGGACCAGGAGCATTTTGGTGATTTTTAAAACAGTTTTGGTATTTTAAAAAAACCCCACACAGTTGCAGAAAATTAGAAAAAGACTAAAAGGAAAACCCTTACCTGACGCCTGTGCCCGGCCCACCTGCCGGCCCAGCCCAGCAGCCGCGCCAGCGAGCTGCTTGGCTCGGCCAGGCAGGCAGCCAGGTGCCCGACGGCGAGCTCAGGGCGCGCCACGCAGCTGGCCGCTGCCTGCTTCACCCCTCGCCGCCTCGCTGCCTCGACGGCCTCCACGTCGTCGCCTCGACCCCGGACACGCCATTCGCCCCGCCTCTCTCCTCGCTCCCCCTCACCATGGCCGACGCCACTGCCGCCGCTCCACCGTCGTAGCCGTAGCCACCGCCGTCCCCGCGCCACGAGACCGTGTCCAGTCGCCATTGTCGTCGACTTCGCCGAACAAGCCGAGCCCCGGCGCTTGCTCGCCCGGCCACTCAGCACCGACCTCACCGACTCCGCCACCGCCGAGATCCCCTTCGCCGCCGCCGCCGATCGATCGTCCCGACCACGCCGCTCGCTCTCGAGACCACTGTGAGCCTGGCTACCTCCCCATCCTCTCCACTCTCTTTCTCGTGCACCACAACGACCCAACCACGATCACCCGAACGCACCGCCGCGGAGCTCGTCGCCGACGAGGCTCCGGCCACCCAACGGCCACGCCACCGTGTCCATCGCACTCACCATGTTGCGTTGGGTCTAACTCTACACTCCACGCGCCTCACCTTGCCCCCTAGCGACAAGTCCGCGATCACCCGAGCCCCGGCCGCCGCCAAACTCGTCGCCGGCGCCAACTCCGGCCACCCCGACCCCTATTAACTCCACCAGGAGCTGCGGTTCATCTCCAGCTCCACGTAGATGCCTTCCGCGCCCCATTTGGTGGCCGGAACGTGCAAAAGCACTTTGCCCCATTGCGCTCGGCCTCGGCCAAGGGCTAGACGCCGCGAAGTTGACACGACCTTGATCGGTGGGCCTGTTGATCGCTTGAGTCAATGACAGTGGACCCCCGGTTAACTAATTAGATTAGTTCTAATTAAAGTTAATTAGTTAAACTAACTCTCGACATGCGGGTCCCACTGGTCAGTTTGACCTGGACGACCCGTGACCCTGACGTCACGCTGACCTCATGCCGACGAATAAATGAATTCTGGATTTATTTTGATATAATAAATTCCGAATATAATTCAAATTTCAAATGCTTATAACTTTTATTCTATAACTCCAAATGCAAAGATTTATATATGAAAAATTATCAGAAAAATCCACTCTATCCATTGGTACAGGTTTCATGCATGTTAAAACAAGTTAACTATGCTGAATAACCAGAATAAGATATTGCACCATTAGGACTAACTCAATGAGCTATCATTTGAATCCTTGATTCAAATGAGTTCATCCCCTGTTCTTTCAACTTGCATTAGACCAACACACATCCATATTGCCATGTCATAGCATGCATCATATTGTTGCATATTGTCATGTGTGTTTACTTTGGTGTGCTTTCATGATAGGTTCTCGCCCGAGGATAACCTCGACTATCCATCTGAAGGGCGATTTCTACCCCAGCCCATCGGGCAAGCAACCCATTGATCATTTCGATACAAACCCATGTTCTCGCTTCGCTCGCTTATCGCATTAAGACAACGCGATTCAAACTGTTGTGTGCTGCGGTAGTTGAACCCACTTCCTTTGCATGACTGTCATTGCCACAAGAATTAGATGAAACCCACTAGTATGTGTAGGAGTTGATTGAGCCATGTTTGTGATTCCTACCATGCTATGCTTGCTATGCTTAGAGTTGTGTCGTCCGGCTCATCGGGATGATGAACTGGAGTGAAAGGTTGTGTTGGTTCGAGAGTGAAAGTGTTGAACACGATTTGGTAAAGGTATCGATGAGAGGCCATGTAGGAGTACATGGTGGGTTGTTTCATTGAAGCCAACCTAAGAACTGAGATCTGTGTTTGTGATCCATGAATCAGTTACTACCACACATTGGGATCCTTAATTGACCCTCTCGGCTTCTTAACCACCCTTGTTCTTAGTCCGGAGTTGCAAGTAGTTTCGTGTTTGTAGCATGTTTGGGGCGCACGCAACGCTGACCTTAGGGGTGGGTTGTGTTGCGGTAGGCACGCGGTCTGTGTACCGAAAGTGCCCGCTTGGTATCTCGGGAACCCCGCACACATCGCTCGGGCTGTATGGGAAACCTCGGCCGACTCCTGCGGATGGAACCCGAATAGGCGATAAACCTGGACTAGGGACTTGAGTGTTTAGGTAGGCTGTGGCCGACACCCACGCTGGGCTTCCGCTGAAGGTTGCCGAGTACATGTCGTAAACGCGATTTATAAGTGGTGAGAGCGTGTGAAGAAGTACACCCTGCAGGGTTAAATATGATCTATTCAATAGCCGTGTCCACGGAGAAGGACTTCGGGTTACCTATATCAGTTCATAGACAAGTAAATGGATACTACTAAAAGCCTCAAGATAAGTGTGAGTATCGTGGATGGCCCTCTCGTGGGATGACGAGAGAGGATCCACGGTGGAGTATTGTGATGGTGATTAGTGGACTCGTGTACGACAAATGCTTTACAAAGTGTGTCACGAGGATAGCTTAGCCAAGAGTCAAAGCTGGCTTGCTGCAAATAACTCCACTTCCTTCCTTGAGAATGTGCATGTATGATAGGATTCGTGGTAAGACTTGCTGAGTACCTTTGTACTCATGTTTGCTTAATTAATGTTTTTCAGAGGACTATACTACCCCTCCGACGGATTCTATGTAGATATTGACTTGACGAGTGAACTAGCCACCTGTGTGGCGATCTAAGACTTGTGAAGGGCCATTGTAGATAGAAAGGCTCCAACAAGCTTTCTTTCTTTCTAGAGTCCGTACTCAGACTAGTTTGCTTCCGCATGTGCTTGTATGATTGTATGACTTGAGTGTTGGGTCATGTGACCCTACCTGTATGACTATGTTATGTATGGCTCCTGAGCCTCTTAAATAAAGTACTTGAGTTGTAGAGTTTTGTTGTGATGCCTTGTTGTATTTACTCATATCGGGCATATTATGCGTGTATGATTGAAATGCTTGGTATGAGTGGGATCCGACAAACTAGTTGTTTATCCTTGGCAGCCTCTCATATGGGGAAATGTAGTCTCGTGCTTCGAGCGATAGTAGTCCGCTACAGCCCGGTTCACCGAGTCCTGCTAGCCCAAAGACTACTGCTTGGACACTTGACTGGCGGCATGTGATTCATTTCGTTCCTATGTCCATCCCTTCGGGAAATGTCACGCGGTGGTATTCGAGTCCTGCCTAGCTGCTACAGCCCGGATACCGGAGTCCTGTTAGCCAGTGCTACAGCCCGAATTCATACGTTGATGACCGACATGCTCGAAGTGATTCATGTATGCCTGTCCCCATAGGTTAGTGCCGCTTTGGGTTCACGACTAGCCATGTCGGCCCGGTTCTTTGTCATGTGGATGCTAGCGACACTATCATATACGTGAGCCAAAAGGCTCAAACGGTCCCGGGCCATGGTAAGGCGACACCCGTGGGAATACCGTGCGTGAGGCCGCAAAGTGATATGAGGTGTTACCAGCTAGGTCGATGTGACTTGGAATCGGGGTCCTGACAGGGCCGGACTGCTACGCGTGCTTGAATCGTGCCAGGCGGTCTTGTTGTAGGTTACTCCGGGTGCGCTTGACAATGTCCGGACGCTTAGTGGCCGGACTCGAGAATTGCTGTGAGAGGCTGCTTTGCACCTCCGCCGCGAGGGCCGCCATGTGCTCCTCCGTTCGGAGAGAGCGTTCGGTGTTTCCATTGACCGTGATTACTCCTCGAGGGCCTGGCATCTTGAGCTTGAGGTATGCGTAGTGCGGCACCGCATTGAACTTTGCAAATGCGGTTCGACCGAGCAGTGCATGATAGCCGCTGCGGAATGGGACTATGTCGAAGATCAACTCTTCGCTTCGGAAGTTATCCAGGGATCCGAAGACCACTTCGAGTGTAACTGAGCCGATACAACTGGCCTCTACACCCGGTATGACGCCTTTAAAGGTCATCTTTGTAGGTTTAATCCTTGAGGGGTCTATGCCCATTTTGCGCACTGTATCCTGATAAAGCAGGTTCAGTTGCTACCGCCGTCCATCGACTCGGTGAGGTGAAATCCGTCAATAATTGGGTCAAGAACCAATGCGCGAAACCGCCGTGATTTAATGCTAGTGGGGTGGTCCTTCGATCGAAGGTGATCGGGCAGGAAGACCATGGGTTGAACTTTGGGGCGATTGGCTCCATCGCATATACGTCCCTTAGTGCACGCTTCCGCTCCCTTTTGGGTATGTGGGTAGCATATATCATGTTCACCGTCCGCACTTGTGTGGGAAAACCCTTCTGTCCTCTATTTTTCAGCGGCCAGGGCTCTTCCTCGTCATCGCTATGCAGCCCCTTGTCATTGAGTTCGACACTTAACTTGCTCGCTTGCTTGAACACCCAACAATCCCTGTTGGTGTGATTGGCTTGTTTTTCAAAAGCCATGTATCCGCACAAGCGATCGAGTATTCGGTCCAAGTTGACTGGCCCAGGTATTTCTTTTGAATGGCTTCTTCCGCGACCGGGTTTAGAGCCTCTAAATCCGCATTGACAGCCGATCTTCAGCATTATCACCGCAATGCGGCGCTTGTTCTTGTTGCGACGCGACCTGCTATTGCTGTCCTTGGTATCCGAACTATCGGGGTGTTTGGCCAAGTTGTTGCTTCGAGCTAGCTAGCTGTCCTCTCCCGCACAAAAGCGGGTCATGAGTGTTGTGAGGGCTGCCATGGATTTCGGCTTTTCCTGTTCTAGGTGCCGGCAAGCCATTCGTCATGGATGTTATGTTTGAAGGCTGCAAGGGCCTCTGATCCGGACACCAACGATTTGATTTTTCTTTGTTAGGAACCGTGTCCAGAATTGTCTGGCCGATTCTTCTGGCTGCTGAATTATATGGCTAAGGTCATCGGCATCTGGTGGTCGCACATATGTGCCCTGGAAGTTATCAAGGAATGCGGCTTCCAGGTCCTCCCAACAACCTATTGATTCTGCTGGCAAGCTGTTGAGCCAATGCCGAGGTGGTCCTTTAAGCTTGAGTGGGATGTATTTGATGGCAT
Organism: Aegilops longissima; assembly: GCA_021605205.1. NCBI lineage: Eukaryota > Viridiplantae > Streptophyta > Magnoliopsida > Poales > Poaceae > Aegilops > Aegilops longissima. The sequence goes on from CM038679.1 coordinate 335,595,311, forward strand.
GTAGATCATCACCGCAGGCCATGTGGATATGGAGGAGATAGTCCTCTATCCAGACCGCAGGATCTGTGGTACCATCGTATGATTCGATGTTTACGAGTTTGAAGCCCTCGGGTATTTGATGATCCATTACTTCATCTGTGAAGCATAGTGGGTGTGCGACTCCTCTGTATTGGGCTATATCACGACGTAGCTCATATGAGCTTTGTCTCATCGTGTTTCGCCCGCCGGTTTGTTTGATCCGTGCGACGGTAATCATCCCGTCGTTGACGCCCACGCGATCCGTAGATCGATCTTGTATGTTTTGCCTTATCCTCCAATATATCTCGCAAGTCCGCGCGTTTTCCCATGCCTTGGTACTTTTGAGAGGCGTCGGGTGTGGCTTGAGCGGAGGGCCGAGAGGCTTCTCCGTCATGCCACGGGTGGCCGGTCCGCCATGTCGTCTTGCCGGTGACTTGGGTGCTTCCTCCTCGATCGAGGCAACGCCTACATTTGGGGTAGCTTTTGGAGGGGCGTTCGAGTTCATACTCTTGGCTGCAAGGACTTCAGTCCATCCGCCGCCTAGCAGGTCTTAGTCAGCTCTAAGCTGTTGCTGCTTTTTCTCGAGGCTGCTTTCCGTGGCTATAAGCCCGCGTTGAAAACGCCTGTTCGGCAGATCCTCGAGCACGACAAATTCGCTGTCGCCGAGGCTTGCCTCATCTTCGGAGGGGCGCGATAATTATCGCCCTCGACCTCTCTTTACTGCCTTGTCGTGCGGACTTGCTTCTCCCTCCTCCTGCGCTGAGTCCCGCCGAGGAGGGTTGCCTTCAACCTTTGTCCGGTGTTATTATCTCCGTGCGGAATCACCGTTTTTGCTTTGTGGTGGGATTTAGAGCGGCGCCACGACGCCGCGCTTCGGGTCATCCTCCGTTGTTCCATCGCTGCTCCCATCTTTTGGGATGTCCACCATGTATATGTCGTGTGATGAGGTGGCCTTCCAGTGCCCTCGTAGGCGCTGGGTCTTGGTCGTCTCCGCGCCGCCGTCCAAACCGTCGATGTCTTGGTCGGTTCGAGCATGTCGGTTAAATCATCGACAGTTGCTACAAAGTGGGTGGTGGGTGGGCGTTGAATTTCGTTGTCCGTATCCCAACCTTCCTGTCCGTAGTCCAGCCAGGGCTCTCCGGATAAAGAGAGAGACTTTAGTGAATTCAGGATGTCGCCAAAGGGCGAGTGCTTTGAAAGATGTCATGCGCGTGAACTCCATAACGGCGCCCAATCGGATTCGATTGGCGGGGGCACGGAGGGTTCGAGTCCGGAGAGGAGTCCGCACCGAGTCAAGGTCTTCGCAAAGCGACAGGATGGAGTTCGCTCAATCGCCGTGAGATCGTAGCCCCGGGCGGTGTCCAACCACTCGCCCTCGATCGAGGAATCCGCCCGGATTAAGGGTCGGAGCGGATGTTTGATGCGGCCTCGAGTGGCTTTGTTCGTTTGTAGAGCCAGATCATGCCCATCAAGACAAGGCGGCACGCCGGCTGCGCTCAAATCCGTCAAAGATCAAGTCTCCGCCGGCGTCGGCCGATAGTTCAAACTTCCAAATCTGAGCTGATGGCCAGGGCGAAGCTTCGATCTGCTCCAGATGGCTGCTTAATTGCCCGCAGGCAAAGTCGCCGAATATAAAGATCTGTCCGGGGAGAAAAGTCTCACCCTGGACAGCGTCATTGTTGATGATCGAAGGAGCCATCGGGCCTATCGGTGACGACATAGAGGAACTCTCAATGAAAGCACCAATATCGGTGTCAAAACCGGCGGGTCTCGGGTAGGGGGTCCCGAACTGTGCGTCTAGGCGGATGGTAACAGGAGACAAGGGACATGATGTTTTTACCAAGGTTCGGGCCCTCTCGATGGAGGTAATACCCTACTCCTGCTTGATTAATATTGATGATATGGGTAGTACAAGAGTAGATCTACCACGAGATCAAGGAGGCTAAACCCTAGAAGCTAGCCTATGGTATGATTGTCGTTCGTCCTACGGACTAAAACCCTCCGGTTTATATAGACACCGAATAGGTTAGGGTTACACAGAGTCGGTTACAATGGTAGGAGATCTACATATCCGTATCGCCAAGCTTGCCTTCCATGCCAAGGAAAGTCCCATCCGGACACGGGACGAAGTCTTCAATCTTGTATCTTCATAGTCTTGGAGTCCGGCCGTGATGATAGTTCGGCTATCCGGACACCTCCTAGTCCAGGACTCCCTCAGGGAGCTTCTCCTTTTTCTTTTTTTGTTTCTGTTTTGTATTTTCTGTTATTTATTTCTCTTTCCTTTCCTGGCATTTAGGCATTTTTATAAAATTATGTCTTCTACACAATAATTACCTATGTCATTTTTGGCACTGTTTGAACATTTTTGTTTTAACCTTTAAAAACTTTGGGTGTTTTTCACGAATTCATTTTTGGATTTGCAATGTTTTTGGAACTACCACTTGATTAGCAACAGTAACATAGATGACATGGCATCATGAGGAGAATTTTACTGTAGCCTAATTATCCGGGCGTTACATATCTCCTCCACTACAAGAAATCTCGTCCCGATATTTAGGAGGTAGAAGGAAACAGTGCGGGGTATTCATCACACAGGCGATCCTCGCGTTCCCAAGTGGCTTCATCTTCAGAATGGTGCGACCACTGGACTTTGAGGAACTTGATCGCCTTCTGACGTGTGCGGCGTTCAGCTTGGTCAAGAATGTGGACTGGATGCTCTTTATAGGGGAGGTCCTGTTGCAATTCGAGCACTTCATGATCCACTGCTCGGATTGGGTCCTTGAAGCAACGGCGGAGCTGTGACACATGGAATACATCGTGAACCTGAGAAAGGTTCGGCAGAAGCTCCAGTTGATATGCCACTTTTCCACGCCTTTCCAGAATAGTGAATGGGCCAATATAGCAAGGAGCTAGCTTGCCCTTGATCCCGAAGCGGTGAGCACCCTTCATTGGTGTAACTCGAAGGTAAGCCTTCTCGTGAGGTTGATAGACCATGTCTTTATGATGACGGTCATACTGACTCTTCTGGCGTGATTGAGCAGTCTTGAGGTTCTCGCGAATAATGCGGACTTGTTCTTCGGCATGTTGGATAATATCCGGGCCGAAGAGTGGATGTTCCCCAGTTTCTGACTAGTTCAGAGGGGTTCGACATTTTCGTCCATATAACACTTCGAAGGGGGCCATCTTCAGACTAGCTTGATAGCTATTATTATAAGAGAACTCAGCATACGGGAGAGATTCCTCCCATTTCTTGCCAAAGGAAATAACACAAGCTCGAAGCATGTCTTCAAGAACTTGGTTGACACATTCAACTTTCCCTTGTGACTGAGGATGAAACGCAGTACTGAATGACAGATGAGTTCCCATAGCTTCTTGGAAACTTGCCCAGAATCTTGAAGTGCATAAGCTGCCATGGTCCAAACTGATAACCAGTGGAATACCGTGGAGTGAAACAATCCTGGACATATAGAGAGTTGCCAGCTGACTAGCAGTGATTGTTTCTTTGACTGCCAGAAAATGAGCAACTTTAGAAAGCCGGTCAATGACGACAAGAATAGCATCATTACCTTTCTGCGATTTGGGAAATCCAGTGACAAAGTCCATTTCAACATGGTCCCATTTCCATTCAGGAATAGAGATAGGTTGCAGAGTTCCGGCAGGCCTTTGATGTTCTGCTTTGATACGATGGCAAACGTCACACTCAGCAACATAACGAGCAATATCTTGCTTCATATTAGACCACCAGAATCTCTGACGGATGTCTTGGTACATCTTTGTACTACCAGGATGGATACATAGAGGTGTATCATGAGCTTGTTCCATAATTTTCTGAGTCATATCCAGATTTTCCCCTCTTACTCGGAACCACTAGGCGACCTTTGAAGAACAAGGTGCCAGCGTCATCAATAGTGAAGAATGAGGGCTTTCCTTCTGCAAGATAACGTTTAATCCTCTCACTTCATCGTCATATTTATGTATCCATTTGATGGTGTCCACAAGATCTGGTTTAGCAACCAGCGTATTGAGAGAACCTTTGGGAACAACATGGAGGTTCATCTTGCGAAACTCCTTAGGAGGGGGAGCGAGTGCACCCGGAGGAACAATATGGAGGTTCAGCTTTCTGAATTCTTCAACAAGCGAGGGCTGACTTTATGAACACGGAGATGGTTGCGAGAAGACTTATGCTCAAGGCATCAGCCATTACATTAGCCTTCCTCATGATAGGAAATACCAAGTCAAAGTCTGCAACAATCTCCATCCATCTCTGCTGACGGAGGTTCAGGTCTGGCTGAGTAAACAGATACTTCAGACTTTGGTGGTCAGTGAAAATCTCGCAACGATTACAAGAAGGTAATGTCGCCACTGCTTTAGTGCATGAATGACAGCAGAAAGTTCGAGGTCGTGAACTGGGTAGTTCTCTTCGTGAGGGAGCAATTGCCGAGAGGCATAAGTAATCACTTTGCGGTCTTGCATTAGGACACAGCCTAATCCTTGTCGGGAAGCGTCACAGTAAATGACGAAGTCCTTCTTAGTATCAGGTGGAGCAAGCACTGGAGCAGAAGTCAACTTGTCCTTGAGTGCCTGGAAACTTTCCTGACATTTGTCTGTCCATTGGAACTTGACGCCCTTATGCAACAGGTTAGTCAGAGGCCTGGCAATCTTGGAGAAGTTCTCGACAAATCGACGACAATAGCTGGCGAGACCGAGAAAACTTCTGACTTGCTTAACGTTCTTCAAAGGAGTCCAATCAAGAATAGCCTGGACTCGTTTAGGGTTAACGGCAATACCATCCTTAGAGATGACATGCCCAAGATAGGTTACTTCGGGTAGCCAGAATTCACACTTGGAGAACTTGGCATATAGCTGATGCTCTCGTAGCTTTTCCAGCACAAGACGAAGATGTTTAGCATGCTCTTCTTCATTCTTGGAAAATACCAGGATATCATCCAGATAAACCACGATGAACTTGTCGAGGTAATCCATGAATATATAGTTCATCAGACGAGAGAAGGTGGCTGGAGCATTGGTTAAGCCGAAAGACATGACGGTGTACTCATATGAACCATTGAGTCACGAAGGCAGTCTTTGGGATGTCCTCTTCACGAACACGGATCTGGTGGTAACCCAACCTCAAGTTGAGTTTAGAGAACACTAAAGAACCAGCCCGTTGATCATGAAGATCATTGATCCGAGGAAGAGGATATTTGTTCTGAATGGTAGCTTGGTTAATAGGACGGTAATCTTGGACCAATCGGTTTGTCCCATCCTTCTTCTTGACAAAGAGAGAAGGTGCTCCCCAAGGAGAGCAACTTGGGCGAATGAAACCTTTGCGAAGAGACTTGTCGATTTCCTCCTTAAGCTCAAGGAGTTCATGCGGCGGCATCTTGTAGGGTCGCTTGGCTATAGGAGTGGTGCATGGTTTCAAGTCGATGACGAATTCGACAGCTCTAGCAGGGGGAATCCCTGGGAGTTCGGAAAGACATCTTGGAATTCGTGAACGACGGAAATGTTTTCAATGCCCTCGAGTGGTGCAGCGTTCAATGCATTCAATGCATAGAGCCTTGCCTCAGCATTCTGAACCAGACGAGCATTGTAGCTTATTATTTCATCAGAAGGGTGTAGCAGATGGACGGTCTTGGTGGCGCAAACGATAGAAGCAGTATGCGCCTTTAGCCAATTCATTCCCAGAATGAGATCAATGCTACAGGACTTCAGTACGATGGGAGAGACAAGGAATTCCAGTCCTTCAATTTCCACCGGAACGTCGTGACTAACGATAGAGGTTTGACATTGGCCCGCAGGGGTGTGTACCACTAGCGGAGTGTGCATCTCTTCGTATTTAATGCCATGCATGAATGCAAATTCTGCTGATATGAATGAATGCGATGCTCCTGTATCAAATAAAACGGATGCTGGTACTGAATTTACGAGGAGTGTACCCATCACAGTAGCATGCTGGTCTTGATCTACGTTCAAATCAACATGGTTGGCATGAACACGACCATAAGACTTGGCATTGTTGTTGCGGGGCTGGTTGCTTCCACGACCAGTGCATGGAAGGGCCGCTTGATTCGGTTCGATTGCAGCCCCGACACAAAGGACCTGGTTGACCACACTTGTAACACATACCATTATTGGGAGTGGGAACAGGAGCTTGGGGTGGTGGAGCTGGAAGCCTTGGCTGCCTAGTTGGAGGAGTAGGCAGACGAGGTGCAACATAGGTCTGCCTTGGGGCAGGTGCAGTTGGCTAGTACATGCTGTTGGGAATCCATATCTTACGCTTCTGCGAGGGTGGGCCCGAAGATGAGCCCGTGTCACGGCTGCGCCTATGATAGCTTTGGTATTCCTGCAGACCAGTTTTGACATTGATGGCCTTGTTCACCAAGGTGGCGAAATCAGCAAAGTCATGCACTAGAAGTGCGAGCTTGATGTCAGCTTGAAGGCCGTCACGGAACTTCTCCCGCTCACGGGCATCGCTTGTAATGTCCTCTTCAAAGATAGCGGACAAGTTCGAAACTCCCACCGATAAGCTTCAACAGTTTTGTTGCCTTGGGTGAGGTTATGAACTTACGCTTCTTCCGTCCATGACTCGAGGAATGAAGCGGCACGAAAGCAGCTTGAAGTCCGGCCAGTGATGATTGTTCCAGCTGGCAAAGTACGCCTGTGGCTGTCCCACCATTGAGCTGCGGGTCCCTTCAGGAAGAAGGAAGCAAAGCTGACATAGCTGGCAGGGGCTACATCGGCAGACTCCATCTCATAGGTGATGTCATGGAGCCAGTCATCAGCATCCAGAGGCTGAGTTGAGTTGCAGTACACAGTTGGGTTGAGTCGCATGAAATCCTGCAGTTACTGGGGTTGGCTGCTGGTTCATATTGGGGCGAGGGAACTGAGCCATCATATTCTCCATGAACTGGCGATTCGTCTCGAGCTGTTGGATCATACCAGCCATGTACTCAGGCGGTGGTGGGGCGTTGCCACCACTACCACGACCACCTGGTCTAACCATCCTGCTAATATATAACAGGGGTTGTTCAACATTGAGAAATTTGCAAAGACAAGAATCATTCATGATGAAACATGCATAATGAAAGCAGCACGATAGATACTACATAGTAGTCGACATATCTTACAAAAGGGATCATGCATAGAGTTCAGGACACAGAGTTCAGTACAAAGACTAAAGATATCATAGGCGGCACGCAGGATCGCGGCGAATGCATCTAACACCAACAAGCAATGTCTACATCAGTCCCACGCGGTACTGCGGAGGTAGATGTAGCCTGAAAGCTGGTAGTGTGGTATCGGGAACTCCACGTCAGCAACCTAGGGTCCGCGGATACTATGGTGCAGAACCTGACGCTCAAGCGGCAGAAGAGGACCAAGTGCGGGAGAGTAGCCTCCCACCTCTGGCCAGCCGACACCCTGGGGCATCACGGTCCTGGCTGGGTAGATCGCAGAACGGGGCAGCTCTCTAGATCCGACAAAGGGGTGCAACGCGTCAGAGCACGGTAAAGGTGCTGACAGGTGGTGTACAACTCGTGGCGAAGAGCTCGGTTAGCTCGATCCAGCCCATCAGCATGCAGAACAAGGTTCTGATGGTAGAAGGGCTTTCGGGTGACAGTGGAGTAGGCAGCAGTGTAGTAACCCTCCGCACCAACATCAGATGCGATAGCAATGTGCCTGAAGGGGGAGGTGTCCAACTCCCAATACTCTCCACGAAGACGGGTCAGAGCAGCATAAGCAGCATCATGAACTGCCATATCGATGGTCACCCAACACCATGAGCGTGTGCAACACAAGAGTGGAGTCATACTCCGAGAGTAGAGGTGGACGGCGGCACGGCATCGCTCTGGTTAAAGTCATGGTACTCCTCAAGACGGTGTACTCGGGTGCCAGCGATAACCCAGATAGGTCATCATCTCAGCTAGCACGGCAGATCCCGAGGCACCAATGGCCGTCGATGGCGCATTTACCTGCCTCGTGGGTTCCATCTGAAAGCAAAGATGTTTCAAAGGAGTCAAATGACAGTGTGGAAATTGTTCAAAATACTATTCTAAAGAATAACTATGGCTTTATCCAACTTTGGGGTGAATGTCGTCACGGGATCCTAGTGTTATAGTTACTACATTCGTTTAACCCGAGTTGAAGAGAGTTCAGAGTCCCAGAGTAAGGGTCGAGTAGTAAAAGATCCTAGTACCACCCGATGGCGACGTGGGCCCGTAAGACACACAACCATGTTAGTAAAGTTTTTGCAATGTCTAGACTCGACTTCCGCCAAGGAGTGTGTAAGGGGGATTCCTACAGGCAGTCGGCTTTGATACCAACTTGTGACGCCCCTGATTCAAGCGTACACTAATCATGCACGCAAATGTGTACGATCAAGGAAGATATCACAACACAACTCTAAAACATAAATAAGTCATACAAGCACCATAATACAAGCCAGGGGCCTCGAGGGCTCGAATACAAGTGCTCGATCATAGACGAGTCAGCGGAAGCAACAATATCTGAGTACAGACATAAGTTAAACAAGTTTGCCATAAGATGGCTAGCACAAACCGGGATACATATTGAAAGAGGCGCAGCCTCCCGCTCGATCCTCCTAACTACTCCCGGTCGCCATCACGGGCTGCACGTAGTAGTAGGCACCTCCGTGTAGTAGGAGTCATCGCTTGGTGGGTCTGCCTCTGGCTCCAACATCTTGTTGCGACAACCGTAGAATGGAAAGGGAAAAGAGGAAGAAAAGCAACCGTGAGTACTCATCCAAAGTACTGCAAGCAAGGAGCTACACTACATATGCATGGATATATGTGTAAAGGGCCATATCAAGGATCGAATCACAGAATGCCAGAATAAGATGGGGATAGCTAATCCTGTCGAAGACTATGCTTCAGGCCACCTCCATCTTGCAGCATGTAGAAGAGAGTAGATTGAAGTTCTCCAAGTAGCATCGCATAGCATAATCCTACCCGGCGATCCCCTCCTCGTCGCCCTGTTGGAGAGCGATCACCGGGTTGTATCTGGCACTTGGAAGGGTGTGTTTTATTAAGTATCCGGTTCTAGTTGTCATAAGGTCAAGGTACAACTCCAAGTCGTCCTGTTATCAAGATCACGGCTATTCAATAGATTAACTTCACTGCAGGGTGCACCACATAACCCAACACGCTTGATCCCATTTGGCCGGACACACTTTTCGGGTCATGCCCGCCTCGAAGATCAACATGTCGCAGCCCCACCTAGGCCAACAGAGAGGTCAGACGCTGGTCTAAACCTAAGCTTATGTGGGTCCGGGACTATCGCCTTAGCACACCTCGCACGCTATAACGCGCCGCCGAAGCGTAACTAGCCCCCTTAATACAAGAGCAGGCTTACGCTCCAATCCAGCGCCGCGCTCGGCCGGCCGACGTCACGAAGGCTTGGCGATACCACCACGCCGAAAGTGCCCATATCTTTCCCACGATTTGGTTAGTGCGATAGACCAAATGGCCAGACTCAGATCAAATACCAAGATCTCGTTAAGCGTGTTAATGATGTAACCGTGGACACCGACCAGGGCCAGGCCCACATCTCGCCTAGGTGGTCTCAACCTGCCTGCCGCCCGCCACAAAATCCACTCATGGTGCTCCTACGAGCCAATTCGCCTTTAGTCACCATATGTATCATGTATAAAGTATATAGTATATACCCGTGATCACCTCCCAAGTGATCACAACCCGATAGTATAGCACGGCAGATGGACAAGAATGTAGGGCCACTGATGGAATACTAGCATCCTATACTAAGCATGTAGGATTGCAGGAAAAGGTAACAACAGTAGTAGCAAGGACAAGCTATGCCTCAGGATAGGAATATCGGAAAGCAGTAACATGCTACACTACTCTAATGCAAGAAGTAGAGAGTAGAATATGCGATATCTGGTGATCAAGGGGAAGGGGGGGGGTCTTGCTTGATTGCTCTGGCAAGAAGGAGGGGTCGTCAACACCGTAGTCGTACTGGGTAGCAGCGACGTCGGTCTCGGTGTCTAGCGAGAGAAGAGGGGGGGGACAATAATTACAATGCAAACAAATGCATGACGATGCATGACATGACAAAGCATGATGCTAGGTGTGCCCAATCGCGGTAGTAGGTGATACCGGCGAAGGGGGAAAACATCCGGGAAAGTATTCCTAGTGTTTCGCGTTTTTGGACAGAGGAACTAGAGGGGGAAAGTTGCGAGTTCGATAGGTTAGGGGTGTGTGGCGGACGAACATGCTGCATATCCAGAATCGTCTCGTCGTTCTGAGCAACTTTCATGTAGAAAGTATTTTAATCCGAGTTACGGATTAAAAGATATGATTCTCTAAAGATTTAAATCATTTTCTGATATTAATTATTTATTTAAATCCAACATTATCCAGAACAGTGTTTGATGATGCAAGCATGACATCAGAGTGATGTCAGCAGGTCAACTGGTCGGTTGACCACTCAAACCGGACAGGTGGGTCCAGTGGGACCCACATGTCATTGACAGGGGCATTAACAGAGTTTCAAAACTAACTAAATGGGTTAATTAGCAGGTGGGGCCCAGTAGTCGGTGAGAGATTAAGGTTTTATTTAGCTAAACTATTTAATTAACTAATTATTCTTTTTATTTGTTTTGTTTATTGAGGTGGGGCCTATAGGTCGCTGAGACAGGCGCGGCTTCAATCAAGATTGACCCAAGTCAACTAGTCAAAGGGGGCCCTGGCCCACCAATCAAGGTCTGAGGCGGTGCCACATGGGTGCTACTCGCACTGCCGGAGACGCCACGGAGCTAACTTCGCGACCATTCCAATGGCGGAGCGATCGGGAGAGCTGTGGGATTCGTCCACACCGCACCATTTTGGGCGCGGCCAGGCTCGTTCGAACGGCAAGACGACGGCGGAGCGGTCTCGTGATTTGGCGAGGTCGGTGGCCGGAGACAAGCAGTACGACGTCACTGGCGGCGGGGTGTTTCGGGCGAGCAACGGCAAGGGCGATGCGTCACGCTATTGGGCAAACAGAAGGGCGGGGCGAGGCCTACGTGAGTACGCGAGCACAACGGCGCAAGCACGGGACCAAAGGGGTCACCGGATGGCTGCCGACGACGAGCGAGGGTGGCGACGCGTACGGGAGCTCGATGGAAACATAGCTACGGCGAGCTAGCGGGCAAATGGAGAGGCTGGGGGGAATCTATGGGGCGTGGTGAGTGCAACCGGCGCTGGCCCGTGACCATTTGGTCGCCGGAGACTCGTCGGCGACGAGATCCTCGGCGGGGCGTTTGGGTGCTCGGCGACAACTAAGTAGGGTGCGAAAGAGAGAGAGGAAGCAGCGGGGGCTCACCGAGCGGCACACACGGTGGCCCTTGGTGGGTCTAGTAGCTGCAGGGGCGTTGCCGGAGTTGGTGAAGAGCGGCGGCGTAGCTTATCGGAGCAGAGGAGGAAGACGGCGGCGTCATGGGTGCTGCGGTGGCTCCAAGCTCCAACTGCGGCCATCGGTCGAGGAGGAGGACGAAGGCGGAGACGAAGGACACGCATGCGAGGCGAGGCGAGAGATGTGGCTGCGCGTTTCACGGCGGCCGGTCCATGGCGGCGTCGGATGTGGTGGGGGAACGAAGGGGGAGCGAGGTGGATCTGAGGCGTGAGGGAGAGGTGCAGGAATCGATGGCGAGAGTGGGGGCGAGTGGGAGGCGGGATCGAGGATGCGGGCGTGGCGTATCCTCCTCGACGCCGGGCGAGGGGTCAGGGGACGCGCCTGCTCGACCCGGTCAGGGAACAGGAAGGGACGAGGCAGGGAGCCGGGCTGGTCGGCCGGATGGGCTGTGGGCTGCCTGGCTGCAAGTCATTGCCTGTCCAGGGGAGCTCCTTTTCTTTTTGGTTTCTGCTTTGTATTTTCTTTTATTTATTTCTCTTTCCTTTCCTGGCGTTTAGGCATTTTTATAAAATTGTGTCTTCTACACCATAATTACCTATGTCATTTTGGTAGGTACTGTTTGAACATTTTTGTTTCAACCTTTAAAAACTTTGGGTATTTGTCACTAATTCATTTTTGAATTTGCAATGTTTTTGGAACTACTACTTGATTAGCAACAGTAACATAGATGACATGGCATCATCAGAGAGTTTTATCAGAGCCTAATTATCCGAGGCGTACACCCATCAACCCTCTCAAGCTACTACATAGATGCGCTGGCCTCACGACTAAGTCCTCGACACTAAGGACATCTCTTGACAAATCCATTTACGCTTGGGGCCCACAAGCACGGTGGTGTTGAGTTCTTGGAGGGATCTTCCCCAGGGATCGAGGAGCTCGCAAATTATCTGGATGAAGAAGAGCCGGTCTGAAAAGATCTGCATAAGCATCAAGTTCATCGGTCGAGATTTACGATTTGTGAGATTAAAAGGTTCAAGAAAAATTAGGGTTAGGATTTGGTTGTCACCGCAAGTCGCCGAGACCAGCAGAAGGGTTTCCACCATAGATTTATTTCAACTGTGTATACGCGCAAGTCCCGAGAAATTTCATAGCAGTGGCAGCAGCCCACGTGAGAATCAATCAGCAAGTCTGCGAAGCAACCAGTACATCAAGGCATCCTTAGATGAAGCAACATCGGATCGACATTCTACTTGTTGCAAGCGATTCCGAGGACTTGTGCTGACCATGGCAAAAGGTATATAAGTCGGCATCAAGTCAAACACCGATGGTACGGCCGTTTACAAAAAAGTGCAGTCAGACACGGGATTGGACTTGTCCAAGATTAATTGGAGTAGATCAGATCAACTAGTGCTGGTAATAGTACTTGTGTACAGAAAGAAGAGGGCAGCCGTCATGAGGTGATCCTGATTCCAACATGGAAATAAAAAAAAGGGGGAAAAGGGAAAAGTGACCACGACCCGGAAGCCGATGGACGTGGTCATAGAATTGTTGTCATTGAAGCCAAGTAGTACTACTACTCTCACTTTGCCCCTGCTGCCGTTCCGCCTCTGCCACAGCCTTCCTCGGCCTCGCCTCAAGATGCCACGGTTGAGCCACCGTTGCAAGCCTGACCTCAGTCTGTCCTGCTATGGCCGAGCAACCGTCATGATCTCTGCCTTTGTCGCGGCTGAAGCCACCTTGCTACTGTCATTTACCTAGAGCCGGCCTGCTACCTCATCCATTCGACGCCACGCCTGGGAGCCGCCCTCAGCCTCGCTCCACCAACCTCTGTCGAGCTGTTGCCTCAGAAAGGCCCTGCCATGGTCGCCATCTCTTTCTCACTGCCGGGGCGTGCGCCGAGCCGCTGTTTCCACCTCATCCACAGCTATGACCCGCCGCGGTTGAGCTGTCCCCGTGCAACTCCACCCCCGAGTCACTGGCCTTGGTGTTGAACCGCCGTCATTGAGTCACCCTGTGGTTTCGCTTGAGCCGCCGTCCACCTTCAGAACGCTGAAGCTGTTGTCTGCCTCCGATGTGGCCCGCCTCTACCGGGTCGCCGCGCGCTCGTGTCAGCCTATGGTCGTCACCCACCACCACGCCTTGCCTCTGGCTGTGCCCTGCATGCTCGCCTGAAAACGGCTGGCTGTTTCCTGAAGAAAGGAAAGTGGTAGAGTGTGGATTTTATACTAAAACTGAAATGGGGGGAGAGTGCAGAAGGTGCTATTCCAAAGAATTAACAAGGCTTTGCATCATGGCCGAATATTTTAATGGCCAAGTGGACCTAGAGACAGGGTCTGTGCACAGAGTTGTCGCCTAAATAAAATCAGGTGATATTTATCCTATATATATATATATATATATTGTTAAGTATATGTTGATTTCTTTCGACAAAGAACTACTCTAGCCTGCTGTATTTTTTGTACGCAGGACAATTATGTTTATACTGCGGGTGTGGGGCGCGAGCTGGCAACATTCTGTACCAGCGTTTGTCTATGCCATACTGCCTGGGGAATGGATGTGCATAAATCGCCGCCCTTGGGGCCTAGTCTACATCGACTCGTCATGATCGCGCCTGCAGTCGGTTCATTCAACCGTACCCGCGCCGACTCAACTGTCCGCATCCATGGCCGACTTGACTGTCCGCACGGCTTGCAATGCCACGGCCGACTCACGCGTCCGCTCCATCTTCTAAATGCCGCGGTTGACTCCGATATATATATCAACAAATAAGAGCCACGTCTATTCACACAAGCTGTCCAATGGACATATGCGAGCCGCCCCCACTGTGTTGAGCCGCCGGGGTCGCGTTGAGCCGCCTCTGTCGCGATAAAACAGATCATCCGTCGTCCAAACAAATCAGGTGATATCCATCCAAGTTTATTTTATTAGCACATGTTGTTTTTGTCAAAGAACAAGTTTATCTTTGCGTTGGTCTGCAATATTGTTTATGCAGGGCAATTATTTATGACAAAAAGTGATATTATACCGTGGTGATGGAGGCACGCCAACATCTTTTGGCATAGGTGGTCGTTGAGGGAGTCCTGGATTAGGGGGTATCCGGACAGCCGGACTGTATACATTGTCCGGACTATTGAAGCGTGAAGATACAAGACACAAGACTTCGACCCGTGTCCGGATGGGACTTTCCTTGGCGTGGAAGGCAAGCTTGGAGATTCAGATATTATATTTCCTTGCTTATAACCGACTCCATGTAAACCCTAGCCCTCTCCGGTGTCTATATAAACCGGAGAGGTTGGTCTTTAGAAGGCCGATCACAATTACAATCATACCATCATAGGCTAGCTTCTAGGGTTTAGCCTCTACGATCTCGTGGTAGATCTACTCTTGTACTACCCATATCTTCAATATTAATCAAGGTGAAGTAGGGTTTTACCTCCATCGAGAGGGCCCGAACCTGGGTAAACATCTATGTCCCTTGCTTCCTGTTACCATCAGCCTAGACGCACAGATCGGGACCCCCTACCCGAGATCTACCGGTTTTGAGACCGACATTGGTGCTTTCATTGAGAGTTCCTCTGTGTCGTCGCTATAGGGCTCGATGGCTCCTCCAGTCATTGTCAACAACGCGATCCCGGGTGATACCTTTCTCCCCGGACAGATCTTCGTATTCTGCAGCTTCCTCTGCGGGCCAACTCGCTTGGCCATCTGGAGCAGATCGATAGCTACGCCCCTGGCCACCAGATCAGGTTCGGAAACCTGAACTACATGGCGGACATCCGCGGAGACTTGATCTTCGATGGATTTGGGACCATGCTAGGAGCATCGAACAGTAACGACGAGTACGGCTTAGACCTGCCGTCGGACGAAGCTCGGGGTATCACCCCCGTAGTATCCCCGGACTTAAATCTAGAGCAGGCTGCGCTGCCTAAGGACGGAGGGATGGACCCCGCCCACAGTGTCGCAGACTCATCGATGGAGCCGAACACGGTCTTACCTCTGTGGTGACTGTGACTCGACCGGATTCAGATCCGGACGAGGGTTCCATCCGCACACTCCCGAGCCACCGAGCCAGGTTGGGCTCCGTAATGGAGTTCACCGCATGATATCTTCCAAAGACTCGCCTCTTTGGAGACATGCCGACTCATTAAAGTCTCTCTTTGTCGAGGCTCGGGGCGAACTATGTTCGCCTCGAGTGGGAAGCAAAGCGATGAAGGAATTCCTTGCCCACCCACCACCCACTTCACCGCCACGGTCGATGATTTAACCGAGGTAATCGGACTTTGACCAAGACATCGACAAGATGGATGACTATGTAGGAGAAGAACATGAACCATCAGCCACCGGGCGTGGACAACCACCTCTTCCTATGATATATATATGGTGGACACTTCAAGGAAACAAATGGCGATGAGGCCACGGAGGATAAAACCTCAGGGAAAAAGCAAAGAATGGGCGTCGCCGGCGCCACTCCAAGCCCCGCCACAGCAATACCGCCCAGAGACGAAAAACAATCCGAATGGTGCTCAAGAAGAATACAACCTGACCAGCCCGCCGAGCAGCCGAACAGAGGATGAGCAGGTCAGCCCGTAAGAACAAAGCATTTAACTAATACCCGGAGGAGGACAGCTACATGTCCCTCCAAGACGAGATTAGCAACGGCGACGACGAAGTTCGGCGCGCTCGAGGATCCCGAGAGCAAGAGCGCTTCAAGTGCCGTCTTATAGCCACCGCGAGGAGCCTGAAAAGAAGCAGCAAGAACTCCAAGCTGATCAAGACCTGCTCACGATAGATGGACAAGTCCCGCAGCGGAGGAATACGGACTCGAGCACCATACGGTTGATCGCCACCTCGCGTGGCGGGATAAACGGCATATCAGTCCGCGATACCAGCCAACACCCCACGCCAACATACTACGGCCTGGGCAACAAAACAGGACAGCCAAGATCGATCCACGGATCGCGAGGGCGCCTCCGCACGCGACGACGACATCGCCACGCCGATACACCTTCAACAAGTCCGCCGGAACATAGCCACCTGTGGCAATTCGACCATGCGTAGCCACATAGCCCGCCACGCAGGCGCCGCACACCCCTCTCGCTGATCGACAAAGTAATGGATCATGAATTCCGTAAGGGTTCAAACTCAGAATATCAAATCATACGATGGCACAACAGACCCCGCAGATGTATCAAGATTTCGCTTCTCACATTCACATGGCCCATGGAGACGATCTACATGCCATCAAGTATCTTCCCTTAAGCTCAAAGGATCAGCCCGCATCGGCTAAACAGCCTGCCAAAGAAATTCCATTGGCAGTTGGGAAAACCGGAAGACGATTCTCGACAACTTCCGTGGCACATATGTGCGACCACCGTGACGCCGTGACCTGAGCCACATTACTCAACAACCCGGAGAGTCAGCCAGGAAATTCTGGACTCGGTTCCTAACTAAAAAGAACCAAATAGTCGACTGTCCGGATGCCGGAGCCCTGGCGGCTTTTAAGCATAATATCCATGACGAGTGGCTCGCTCGACACCTCGTCCAGGAAAAACCCAAGTCCATGGCAGCTCTCACAACACTAATGACCCGCTTTTGCGCGGGCGAGGACAGCTGGTTGGCTCGCAGCAGCACTACTCCACATTCTGGCACTTCGGATGGCCGCGACAATAACGGCAAGCCACGGCGTAACAGACATAAGTGACGGAACAACGGCGACAACACTAAAGACACGGCAGTTAATGCCGGATTCAGCGGATCCAAGCCCGGTCAGCGGAAGAAGCAGTTCAAAAGAAATAATCGTGGACCGCCCACCGACCGTGATATCGAGCCCTCGTGCAAATTCATGGCACCCCGGACAAGCAAGCCAACCACACCAATAGAGATTGCTGGGTATTCAAACAGGCCGGTAAAATAAACGCCGAAGACAAGGACAAGGGGCTGCACAGCGAAGATGACGAGGCGCCCCGACGTCCGAACATGAGGGGACAGAAGAAATTTCCCCCAGTGAAAACGGTCAACATGATCTATGCCACGCACATTCCTGCGGGAACGAAGCGGCACTAAGGACCTCTATGCGATGGAGCCACCGCCCCAAATTCAACCCATGGTCAGCTTGCCCGATCACCTTTGATCGTAGGGATCACCCTACTAGCATCCGTCACGGCGGCTCGGCCGCATTGGTCCTAGACCCAATCATTGACGGATTCCACCTCACGCGTGTCCTTATGGACAGTGGCAGCTGCCTGAACCTCGCTTTATCAGACACAAGGTCGAAATGGGCATTGACCCTTCAAGGATCAAGGCCACCAAAACCACCTTTAAAGGTGTGATTCCTGGAGTAGAGGCCCATTGCACGGGCTCTATAACATTGGAAGTTGTCTTCGGATCTCCGGATAACTTCCAAAGCGAAGAGTTAACCTTCGACATCGTCCCTTTCCATAGTGGTTACCATGCACTACTCGGACGAACCGCATTCGCTAGATTCAATGCGGTACCACACTACGCATACCTCAAGCTCAAGATGCCAGGACCACGCGGGGTCATTACAGTGAACGGAAATACATACCGCTCTCTCCGAACAGAAGAACATACTGCAGCCCTCGCGGCGGAAGTACAATGCGGCCTCCTCCGACAAACCAATCCGGCCACCATCAAGAGAGTCCGGAACACCCCGCAATAGGATCATCAAGCACGCCAAGAGCGCGACTAGCAGTTCGGCCTCCGCTTAAGCCCCATTCAAGCAGCATACGTCCCACTCGTACACAATTATGCACTCAAGATACCATGGGCATAGGCGGAGGCGCAACAATGACTCAGTCAACAGTGCGGGATAACCGCCACATACCTTCATGACCTGTCCTTCTTCTTTTTCAGGATAGTGCTTTAGAGAAGCCTCTTCAGAAGAGCCGGATTGTCGGACTTACATTGGAGAGAAAACCAAGGAGGCAACAGGCTTCACAAGACATAAGGAAACACCTGTGTGGAATCTATTTACGATCGTTATACCTGTTTTATATATCCATACGCGGCCTGCCTCCGGATAGGACATGTTAAATAGTCCTATTTATCTCCGCTTAATGCATTCATTGTAAACATACACTTAAACGTATTTTCATCAATGGGAGATTATAGATAGCGTCAGCTCATTATTGTTATTTGAACATTTTTTCTTATAAATGTTTCTTTGATATTGCACCCGTACACTTTGGTACTGTCCGTTTGCCAGGGGGCTTCCTATGGTGCCCCGTTCTACGACAACTAAAGTCCGAATACTTTAAACAGTGCGGCACCCCAAACTTATAGCACTATATGCATCAGCTCCGAATCATGTCTTGGGTCTACAGTTGGGTTAGCCCGGCTCCTTTGTTTTGGTACCTTACGTTCCATTATATCGGCTAAGGTAGCGCAGGGAGAACTACTGCGATTGTGTTCCGGTTCTTCCGGACGAGCACCTCAGTAGAGAAAGCCGAAAACTGACCGGCATGATGTACTGAGAGTTGGTCGTTGTTCGAGAGGTCTTAAAATCCTTAAATATTTTCCGCTTTAAGAGATAAATCGGCTTCGTCCGATCTAGGCATATATAGCGCCCCAATTCGGCCTTCCGGATTCTAGGGGCTTCGCTGAAATTTAAAATTGTAGACTTCTATGGCTAAGTGAAAGTTATAAAGCCATATAGTCCGATTGCCTTGTTCGCTGCGCCGGATACCTCCTTAAGGGACCAAACATTTGGATAAAGAGTATCCGGGTTTTTTCAGGAACACCCCAGCACTAGTTGCCTGGGGGCGGAAGCCGTCGACTGGCCTACTTTCAGAATTCTATAAACAGCCGCACAGAAGGTAACATTTTAAATCAAACAGTGCTACACAACACAATTAGCTTTGTCTTTAAATTACGACAGCGACAGAGGTACATTTAGTCAAAGATCTTGTCCTTGGAACACTCATCGGCCACGAGACGGGCACCTTTCATAACGCCATCATAATACTTCTCGGGATGGCGATGCTCCTTGCCCTCCGGCGGACCGTCCTTCACCAGCTTCTCCGCAACCAGCTTGCCCCAATGCACCTTCGTGCGGGCAAAGGCCCGGCGGGCACCCTCGAGGCAAACAGATCGCTTGATTACTTCAAGCCGCGGACAAGAATTCACCATCCGCTTGATCAGGCCGAAGTAGCTAGTGGGCAGGGGCTCACCAGGCCACATCCGGACTATGAAATCTTTCATAGCCACTTCGGCCGACTTGTGGAGTTCGACCAACTGCTTCAGTTGATCACTCAGAGGTGTTGGGTGTTTGGCCCCAGCATACTGGGACCAGAACAGCTTCTCCGTTGATCTCCCCTCTTGGGCACGGTAGAACACCGCGGCATCTGATACGCTGCGTGGCAGATCTGCGAATGCCCCTGGAGAGCTCCGAATTCGAGTAAGTAAAAGAAACGCATCCTCCACATGTTTGCTTTGCACAAAGAATTTCTTACCCGCCGCTATATTTTTGGCCTCCTGGATCTCCCGCTGTGCCTTCTCGTCTTCGGCCTTGGCGTCTTTCATTTTCACAAGGGCCTTCGCAAGCTCAGCCTCTTTCGTCTTCAGATCATGCTCCAGGGACTCGAACTTCTTGCCGAGGTCCTGGAGCTCTTGTTGTACCTCGCCCACTCTAGCACTTTGCTTCTCACGCTCTCTGCATTCCAAGGCCGCCTTGTCTTCGGCCTCGTATAGCGATTTCTTCAGGGACGCCACTTCGGCGGTGGACCCTGTCACACAGTCACGACGCTTTGCCGTCAGACTAAACAATTTTATCTATCTTTACATACATACGAGCGGAGAATTACTCACCTTTGCTCTCTTCAAGATGCCTCTTCGTGAGGTCGAGCTCTCCCTGCGCCTGCTCCAGGTCCCACTTTAGTTCGGCAACCTCGGTTGTACGGGCAGCAGCGGCAAGCAGCACGGCCTGCTTAGTCACATAAACACTTATTAGACTCCTGCGGATTATAATTGACCCTCTGTTTGGCTTTTATTTCCAAACACCAAACAGAGTATCAGGGGCTACTACCTATCGGGTGGTAATTTCACACATTTTTATTACTTACCGCAAAGCCCATCAGGAGGCTTGTGCAGGCTTCGGTTAGTCCGCTTTTGGCGGACAAAACCTTTTGAATCACCGCACTCATAAGAGTACGGTGCTCTTCCTCTATGGAAGCGCCTCGAAGCGCTTCGACCAGACTATCCGGCGCCGTTGACGCGACGGAAGTCCTCGGTACGGGCGGCTCGCCCTCCCTAACGAGGGGCTGCCCGCCTACGTCCAGAACCGTCGAAGGTTCCGGAGCAGTGTTCGGTCGAGAGTCTGCCTTGTTGCGGCTCTCATCGACGCGATCCGCGGGGATCTTGAACCCCGCATGTCCGACTTTTGGAATTCCGCCTTGGGGCATCTCCAGGGTCACCTCCCCCTGCTCGGGGAACCTTGGGACAACACCTCCGTGTCATCAGCAGGTTGAGGAGTGGTGGCCGTCGGGAGCGAGTTCATCTCTGAAGCGCTCAGAGACCCATCCGAGGACGACACCTCCGGATGATCCCGGGCCAGACTGCATATATGTTCGGTGTTATTAAACAACTATGAAATAAAATCACGGTAGAGTGCGGACACTTACTGAGGGAGTCCTCGATTAGGGTGTGTCCGGATAGCCGGACTATAGCCTTTGGACGGACTCCTGGACTATGAAGATACCAGATTGAGTCCTGTGTTCGAATGGGACTTTCCTTGGCGTGGAAGGCAAGCTTGGCGATACGGATATGTAGATCTCCTACCATTGTAACCGACTTTGTGTAACCCTAACCCTCTTCGGTGCCTATATAAACCGGAGGGTTTTAGTCCGTAGGACGAAAAACAATCATACCATAGGCTAGCTTCTAGGGTTTAGCCTCTCTGATCTCGTGGTAGATCTACTCTTGTACTACCCATATCATCAATATTAATCAAGCAGAAGTAGGGTTTTACCTCTATCGAGAGGGCCCGAACCTGGGTAAAAACATCGTGTCCCTTGTCTCCTGTTACCATCCGCCTAGACGCACAGTTTGGGAACCCCTACCCGAGATCCGCCGGTTTTTACACCGACATTGGTGCTTTCATTGAGAGTTCCTCTGTGTCGTCATCTTTAGGCCCGATGGCTCCTCCGATCATCAACGACGATGCGCTCCAGGATGAGACTTTTCTCCCCGGACAGATCTTCGTGATTCGGCGACTTTTGCAATCTGGGGCAATTAAGCGCTGGCCATCTGGAGCAGATTGAAAGCTACGCCCCTGTCCACCAGGTCAGATTTGGAAGTTTGAACTACACGGCTGACGTCCGCGGAGACTTGATCTTCGATGGGTTCGAGCCACAGCCAAGCGTGCCGCACTGTCACGAGGGGCATGATCTAGCTCTGCCGCCGAACAGTGTCCTGGAGGCCGCACCAGTGTCTGCTCCGACCTTTGGCTCGGAGACGACTGCGCCGATCGAGGACGGGTGGCTGGACACCGCCTCGGGGGCTGCGATATCTACGGCGATTGAGCCGTACAACTACCCCGTCCTTTGCGAAGCTCATGACTCCAAGGTACCGGACTCCTCTCCGGACTCCGAACCTTCCGCGCCCCCGCCAATCGAATCCGATTGGGCTTCGATCATGGAATTCACTGCCGCGGATATCTTTCAGCACTCGCCCTTTGGCGACATCCTGAATTCACTAAAGTTTCTCTCTTTGTCAGGAGAGCCCTGGCCGGATTATGGTCAGGAAGGTTGGGATGCGGACAACGAAGAAATTCAAAGCCCACCCACCACCCACTTCGTAGCCACTGTCGATGATTTAACCGACATGCTCGACTTCGACTCCGAAGACATCGACGGTATGCACGACGATGCAGGAGACGACCAAGAACCAGCGCCCACAGGGCACTGGAAGGCCACCTCGTCGTACGACATATACATGGTGGACATCCCCAAAGATGGGAATGGCGATGGAACAGCGGAGGATGACCCCTCCAAGAAACAGCCTAAGCGCCGGCGTCAGCGGCGCCGCTCTAAACACTACTAGGGAAAACCCTAGCAGCAGCGCGGGTTTTGAGTGTAGCAGCAGCGCGGGTGGCCGCGCTACTAATAAGGCACTACAGCTAACTTAGTAGTAGCGCGTCCGCATTCGCCAGCTACTATCGATGATTTATATCGCAGCGCCTTTTTCCAACGCTACTATTAGTTGGCTGTAGCGATTTCATGTCCCTCGCTACTGCTATATCTTTCATCATTTTCCCTTTCAGTTTCCCTTTCAGACACTAGATACTAGGTACTGCTACTAGATATCAAATTCATAAACCATTACTGGGTAGTACTCCCTTCATTCCAAATTACTCGTCGTGGTTTTAGTTAAAACCACGACGAGTAATTTGGAACGAAGGGAGTACTAGATAACAATTTCATGCATAGTCAATATGCATCCTCAAGCAGTACAAGGTCATATCAACGATTTATCATCATATGTAGTTCTAGATGATATCAACGACAATCATCATATGTAGTTCTAGATGATATAGCCACACACACATATGTAGTTCTAGATGATATAGCCACACACACAAATGTAGTTCTAGATGATATAGCCACACACACATATTTAGTTCTAGATGATATCAAAGACAATCATCATCCTCAAGCCTGGGCGGTTGGTGTTCCTGATAGTAATTAGGATGGCCTGTCCAACACGAAGATTCTTGCCATCGAGGAATTTCTACCACCCAACCGAGTTTAAGTGTGTGCGACCGTCCGTGTCCACGCGGTAAGTATAGGTTGTGACGGAGCCCCTTGCAGTAAGGCGTAGTCCAGCTGAGCCTTCTTCATCAGGCTCGATACCATAACTTACAGATATGCTCTTTGCCAATTTCTGAATAAGAAAAACATATCAATTAATAAATAGCCTCGCAAATAAGTACATATGGATTATCTACACTATTAATAGTTTCCTTAGATTCTACACTAATAAGCATGTGATCGAACCATGGTATTTGCATTTGTAAGTATAACATACCATATCATGTCGATCAACCATGGTATTTGTCAGGTGGGTCACGAATGGCACCCCGACAAAGTCAGCACGTGGCGGAATTATGTCCCACGGGTTGGACACCTCCTCCTGGCTCAGCCTTGTTCTTTGAGCTACGATGGCTTCATGAAGTGGGTCTTCATCATCTTCATCGAGTGGGTCCTCATTATCTTCATCATCTTCATCATCTTCGTCATCTTCATCATCTTCCACCAGGTTGAGATAAATGACAGCCAGCTTGGGTCTTTCTGCTCTGAAGGAGAAGCTGATCAACTCACCACCAGTAAGACACGTGTGAGCGACGAAACGGGCCCATCCATCTCCTCCAATCTGCGACATATTGCGTCCTTTCTCGACCTCCATAGTGTACGGCCCCCTAGGAGCCTCAAATGTCACAGTGTGGCCTGTCAGCTTGTTGAATTTCAACCTCACATTGCATGGGACGATCTGTGTAAAATAAGCAAAATGACACAATGTAGTAATGCCATCACTAAAAATACAATAGTTATTACATTTCATCTAATTTCTTACCGCCACATGACTAAAACTCGGTTGGAAGTAGATGCCGAACAGCTTGCCGGTTGCAAGGCTGTTACGCCTTGACTTGCATAGTCGACATATTGGTGGTGGTGGTGGCGCCATTTTCCTAAAGAAATATGAGCAAAGGATTAACGATCCACTTCACAGAAAGAAAAATAGTAGCATGTGATATTTTTGGTTCTTCCATGAGAAGCAATTTGATGGACAATTATAATCCTAAGATCTACGATTAACATGTGATATTTTTGGTTCTTCCATAAGTAACATATTAGATGATAAGGTACCACCTACATTTTGCCAAAAAGTAACTTATAAAAGCAACTACGCACCTATCCATGTATAGAAAAAATAACAATAAAATGGTGCATACTAAATCAACTAAATGAACTAGTCTACTAAATCAACTAAATCAAAATGTTCTAAATCAACTAGCCTACTAAATCAACTAAATCATATTAACTAAATCAAAATGTTCTAAATCAACTAAATCAACTAGCCTACTAAATCAACTAAATCATATCAACTAAATGAAAATGTTGCATATGAACTAGCCTACTAAATCAAAATGTAGCGATCGGGGAGGGAGAAGGAGGGGCGACTCGAGGAGGGAGAAGAGAGTATACGGAGGAGGAAGGCGGAGCGAGGAGGGGCCGACCGGCGGCCAGTGGAGGGAGGACGGAGGAGGAAGGCAGAGTGAGGAGGGGCTGGCCGGCGGCCAGTGGAGGGAGGACGGAGGAGGAAGGCGGAGTGAGGAGGGGCCGACCAACGGCGAGTGGAGGGAGGACGGAGGAGGAGGCTGGTACCGAGTCCAACAAGGAGGCGGAGGTGACGGCGGCGCAGAGGCGGAGGGCGATGGGGAGAACCGCGGGGATTCAGAGGGATCTAGTCGGTGTGACCGTGAGTGGATCGGATTTTGTAGTAAACTTAGCAGAGCGCTTATTGGAGAGATGCGCTGCTACTACGCACCATAGCAGATGGCGCTGTCGTTATAACGCGTTGTTGCTATAACTAGCCTCAGCGTGGGAATTATAGCAGATGCGCTTCTTTGGTAGGCGCTATCGCTATATTTATTTCAGCAGCGAAGTTAAGCTTGACCTCGCTACTGCTAATTAGCAGCAGCGCCTTATTTTGAAGCGCGCTGCTACTAAGATTCTGTGTATAGGCTTTTCCCTAGTAGTGAAATCCCGCCACAGCAAAAACGGTGATTCCGGCACGGGAGACAATAACACCCCAGACAATGCCGAAGATAACCCCCTCCAGCAGGATTCAGCGCAGGAGGATGGAGAAGCCAGCCCTCATGAGAGAGCGGCAGAAAGAGAGGTAGAGGACGATAATTACATGCCTCCCTCCGAAGATGAGGCAAGCCTCAACGACGACGAATTCGTCGTGCCCGAGGATCCCGTCGAACAAGAGCGTTTCAAATGCAGGCTCATGGCCACGACAAGCAGCCTCAAGAAAAAGTAGCAATAGCTTAGAGCTGACCAAGACTTGCTAGCTGACAGATGGACTGAAGTCCTTGCGGACGAAGAGTATGAACTCGAGCGCCCCTCCAAGAGCTACCCAAAACGCAGGCTGCTACCCCGATTAGAGGAGGAAGCACCAAAACCTACATCACCAGCGCATGATACGGTGACCGCCACCTCGTGGCACATGACAGAGAGGCCTCTCGGCCCTCAACTCAAGCCGCACCCCGGCGCCGCTCAAAAAATACCAAGGCGCGGGGAAATGCGCCGGACCTGCGAAATATATTGGAGGACAAGGCAAGGCAAACAAGATCGATCTACGGATCGCGTGGGCGCCCCACGACACATGACGATAACCGTCACGCCGGATATGGCAACTCCGGCCGGGCCGAACACAGTAGACAAAGCTCATTTGAGCTGCATCGTGATATAGCCCAATCTGAGGCGCCAAGACACCCACTATGCTTCACAGATGAAGTGATGGATCATCAAATCCCTGAGGGTTTCAAACCCGTAAACATTGAATCATACGATGGCACAACAGATCCTGTGGTTTGGATCGAGGACTATCTCCTCCACATCCACATGGCCCGCGGTGATGATCTACACGCCATCAAATACTCCCACTCAAGCTTAAAGGACCAGTCCGACATTGGCTTAACAGCTTGCCAGCAGAGTCAATTGGTTGTTGGGAAGACCTGGAAGCCGCACCCCTCAGCAGCCAGAGGAATCGGCCAGACAATTCTGGACACGGTTCCTAACCAAGAAAAATTAAATCATCGATTGTCCGGATGCAAAGGCCCTTGCAGCCTTCAAACACAACATCCGCGACGAGTGGCTTGCCCGGCACCTAGGACAGGAAAAGCCGAAATCCATGGCAGCCCTCACAACACTCATGACCCGCTTTTGCGCGGAGAGGACAGCTGGCTAGCTCAGTAGTAACAACATGACCAAGAGCCCCGTAATTCGGATACCAAGGACAGCAATGGCGTGTCGCGTCAAACAAGCACAAGCGCCGCACAAAGTGATAATGCCGAGGATACGGCAGTCAATGCCGGATTCAAAGGCTCTAAACCCGTCAGCGGAAAAAGCCATTTAAAAGAAATACTCCAGGCCCGTCCAATTTGGACCGAATACTCGATCGCTCGTTCCAGATACACGGCACCCCCGAAAAACCAGCCAATCACCCCAACAGGGATTGTTGGGTGTTCAAGCAGGCAGGCAAGTTAAATGCCGAAAACAATGACAAGGGGTTGCATAGCGATGACGAGGAGGAGCCCCGCCACGAACAATAGAGGACAAAGGGCTTCCCCGCAAGTGCGGACGGTGAACATGATATACGCAACCCACATACCCAAAAGGGAGCGGAAGCGCACTAAGGGACGATATGCGATGGAGCCACGCCCCAAAGTTCAACCCGTGGTCTTCCTGCCCGATCACTTTTGATCGAAGGGACCACCCCACTAGCATCCGCCATGGCGGATTCACCGCATTGGTTCTAGACCAAATCATTGACGGATTTCATCTCATTAGAGTCCTAATGGATGGCGGCAAGAGCTCTGAACCTCGCTTTATCGGGACACACGGCGCAAAATGGGCATAGACCCATCAAGGATTAAACCCACAAAGACGACCTTTAAAGGCGCTATACCAAGTGTAGAGGCCAATCAGATAGGGTCGCTACACTTGAAGTGGTCTTCGATCCCGGATAACTTCCGGCGAGGAGTTAATCTTCACATAGTCCCGTTTAGCAGCGGCTATCACGCCTTTGCTCGGACGAACCGCATTTAAAGTTCAATGCGGTGCCGCTTTCACGATATCTCAAGCTCAAGATGCCAGGTCCTCGAGGAGTCATTACGGTCAATGGAGGCACCGAACGCTCTCTCCGGACGGAGGAGCATACGGCGGCCCTCGCGGCGGAAGTACAAAGCAGCCTCTTAAGGCAATTCTCGAGTTCGGCTATTAAACGCCCGAACACCGTCAAGCGCACCCGGAGTAACCTACAACAAGACTGCCTGGCATGTTCCGAGCACGCATAGCAATGCGGCCCAAGCCCCAGCCCTCGCGAAATTACGAAACCAGTACTACAAGTACATAATTACGCTCTGGAAATGCCATGGGCATAGGGGAAGGGGCACGAACACGGCATGCCCAGAATGCGGCTCAACCGCACCAGGGGCTCCCGATTGTTTCATTCTTTTCTTTTCTTCTTCTTTTTTTCACTTTCAGGACTCTGTTCTCACGAAGCCTTGTCCGGCAGTAGAATCGCCGAACACACGATGCAACAGCCAGGGAAGCAGAAAGCTACATCGAGTGTCCAGGTGGTCTCTATTACGAGTAGTATACCTGTTTTACACACCATCCCGCGGCTTACCCCTGGAGGGGAACATGTTCAAAAGTCCCGTCCCTTGCTTATCGCACTATTTGTATCGTTCGTCTCTTACTGCAGCCCTTTTGAATAAACAATACATAGCTTCTGCCTATTATTGAATTCCCTTTTTTCTATATATATATATGTTCATTTATGACATTGTGCAACTGTACACTTTGGTACGGGCAATACACCAGGGGCTTGTGTACCCCACAATATGGTGTGATAAGTCCGAACACTTTCACAAGTGCGGCACCCCGAACTTATAGCATTATATGCATCGGCTCTGAATCATGTCTTGGGTTAATATTTGGGTTTGCCCGGCTCCCATGTTTTGGTACCTTATGTTCCGTTATATCGGCTAAGGTAGCGCTGGAGAACCACTGCGATTGTGCCCGGTTCAGCTGGGTTAAGCACCTCAGTGGAGAAAGCTAAAACTGACCGTCATGATAGGGCGAGACCCGGTCGCTGTTCGAGAGGTTTTCGAGTCCCTAAAGACTTATGCCGCTTAGAGCGAGGAGTCGGCATTGTCCGTCCTAGGCGTGGATAGTGCCCCGAACTGGGTCTTCCGAATACCAGGGGCTTCGCCGAAATTTAAAATTATAGAATTCTATGGCTAAGTGAGAGTGTTCAAGCATTATAGTCCGGTTGCCTTGTTACGTTGCGTTGAGCCTCCTCAAGGACCCAATAATGGGAACAAGAGCGCTCAAGTTTATCCCAACACCCCAGCAGATCGTGGCATGGGGGTTGAAGCCGACGACTTCGCCATCTCTCAAATTTAATACACGGCCGCATGTAAGGTAATATTTTAAATTCAAAAGTGTTGCTTAGCGATATGAACAAGTTTTCAGCGTCAGGGATAACAAATGCGAGTCTATTCAAAATTACATCTTTGGAGCATTCATCCGCTATAAAGGCGGCACCCTTCAGACGCCTCATAATACATTTCAGGCTTGTGATGCTCCTTGCGCGGTGGTGGTCCATCCGTCACAACCTTCTCGGCGTCCATCTTGCCCAGTGCACCTTAGCACGGGCAAGGCCCTCTGGCACCTTCGATGCAGACGGAGCGCTTGACGACTTCAACCCATGGACAAAGGCCCACCAGCCGCCTCACCAGCCTAAAGTAGCTCCCAGGCATGGCTTCTTTAGGCCACAGCCGATCTATGAGGCCTTTCATGGCCTGATCGGCCACCTTATGGAGCTCGACCAGCTGCTTCAACTAGTCACTTAAGGTCACGGGTGTCCGCCTCGATATCGAGACCGTAACACCTTCTCCGCCGAGCTTCCTCCTCGGCTCGGTAGAATGCGGCAGATCGGACACATCAGAGGCAGATCTACGAATGCTCCTGGAGAGCTCCGGATTCGGGTAAGTAACAGATAATTCACTTTCACATGCTTGCTTTGCATATAGAATGCCTTACCCGTCGTTATCTTCTTCATCGCCTCAATTTCCTGGAGGGCTTTTGGGCTTCGACCTTAGCGGCTTTGGCGCTCTCAAGGGCCGAGGCGAGCTCGGACTCTCGAGTCTTTAAGTCACGCTCCAAACTCTCGTGTTTTCCACGAGCCTGGAGCTCTTGCCGCACCTCCGCCACCCGCGCCTCCCCGCTTCTCTCGCTCGATCGCTCAAGGCCGCATTGCTTCGGCCTTGACACTTTGCTTCCTTCAGTGGTCGCCACCTCGCTCGTGGCCCCTACAAGATTCATGTTATTCCTGTCATTTTTTGCAAACACATCTTTTAAATACTCCCATAAGGTATTACTTACCTTCCTTGTCCTCGAGCTGCTTTTTGACAAGGCCGAGCTCGTTCTTGGACCGCTCGAGGCTCTGCTTCAATGCATCAACCTCCGCAGTCAGTGCGGCAGAGGTCAGCAGCGCAGCCTGCATTCCCATATTGACATACTTATGTTAGACTCATGCGTATATCTTTTCAGATCCTTAGTTCGGCTTTTTCTTTCCGAACACCAAACTGAGCATCAGGGGCTACTGTCTATGTGGTAATATTTTTACATATCTTAAATACATACCTCAAAGCCTGTTAGAAGGCTGGCACAGGCTTCGGTCAGCCCGCTCTTGGCGGACTGAACTTTCTAGATCACCACACTCATGATAGTGCGGTGCTCCTCGTCGATGGAAGCGCCGTTAAGCGCCTCCATCAAATCATCCGGCGCCTCCGGTTGGACGAAGGTCACCGGCGTCGCAGTCTTGCCCTTCTTCTGAAGGGTCGCCATCGGACTCGGAACCACCGAAGGTTCGACGGAGTCCGCACAGGGCCGGACTTGAAGCCCTTCGGGGTTTTATCCCCTTTGCTCCCGGAGTCCGGGAGGTCGCCTTGCGGCGCCTCCAGGGCCACCTCCTCCTGGCTGGGCCCCTTTTGGGACTCCACCCCGGCGTCATCCACGGCGGGAGGAGACGAGGCGGTCGGAAGTGAGGTGCTATTCACATCGGACGAGTCCAGGGAGCCGCTCGACGAAACGTCGAGCCCGTCCTTGGGCGGGCTGCATGGTTATACTCGGCGTTAGAAGATGTTGTGCAACAAATGGAACGCCATGAGTTATTCTGGTGTCCAGACACTTACGATTTCGCCAGGGGCTTGGTGCTTGGTGGCCACTCTTCTCCGCAGTCGTCAGCGTTGGCGGTGTAGTCCGGAGGGAGGGTCCTTCCCTTCTTGGACCCTCCGGCCTCCCCAGTTGGGGCGGCCTTCCTTTTCTTCTCTCCCCCTGCTGGGGGAGAGGCCTCTTTTTTCTCCTCCTCGTCTTCGCGGGAGGAGTCCGCCTCGGAGTCATCGGACGATGAGTCCGACAACACCTGGCACCGGGAACTCCTTCGGGTCCCCGTGGCCTTCTTCTCGGACACCACGTACGGTGCCGGAACCAGCATCCTCGTCAATCTGGCGTCCGCTGGGTCTTCTGTCAAGGGAGCCAGACAGTCAACCTGTCCGGACGTCTTCTGCCAGTCCTGCCAAAGGTGAGGGAGTTTTAGATCCCGCATAGAGTCAAACTATGAAAAAAGTGTCCCGTAAAGGGTAAAATAGCTTACCTCGCTGGCTTGATGCCGCGAGCTGAATCCGCGATCTTCGGTAGCAGATGCAGGAGCCTCGGCGCCCTTGAACAACACCTTCCAGGCATCTTCGTACATAGTGTCGAAGAGCCGGCTCAAGGTTTGGTGCTGTGCCGGATCAAACTCCCACAATTTGAAGGCCCGTTGCTGGCATGGGAGGATCCGGCAGATGAGCATAACCTGGACTACGTTGACAAGCTTGAGCTTCTTGTCCACCAGGTTTCGGACGCAGGTTTGGAGTCCGGTCAGCTCTTCCGAATTACCCCACGCCAGGCCCGTCTCTTTCCATGAGGTGAGCCATGTAGGGAAGCCAGATCGGAATTCGGGGGCCGCCGCCCATTTGGAGTCGTGCGGCTCGGTGATGTAGAACAACCCCGATTGCCACCCCTTTATGGTCTCCACGAAGGAGCCCTCGAGCCATAGGACGTTGGCCATCTTGCCCACCATGGCACCTCCGCACTCCGCTTGGCGGCCGCCCACTACCTTCGGCTTGACATTGAAGGTCTTCAGCCATAAGCCGAAGTGGGGCTGGATGCAGAGGAAGACCTCGCACACGACGATGAACACCGAGATGTTGAGGATGAAATTTGGGGCCAGATCATGGAAATCTAGGCCGTAGTAGAACATGAGCCCCCGGACAAATGGGTGAAGTGGAAACCCTAGTCCGTGGAGGAAGTGGGGGAGGAACACCACCCTCTCATGGGGCCTGGGGGTGGGGATGATCTGCCCCTTGTCGGGGAGCCGATGCGCGATGTCGTCCGACAAGTATCCGGCCTTCCGCAGCTTTTTGATGTGCCCTCCGTGACGGAGGAGGCCATCCACTTGCCTCCCGCTCCGGACATAGTTGGAGAAGGTTGAGGTGGGATGTGCGGACTTGGGCGCTGGAGCTCGAGTCTTGTGAAATGGATAAGCAAAGGAGGAAGAAGGCGTGTGTGAAAAAGTGGATCCTTATCCCTTATATGGACGGACAAAGCTATGCGTCCCCACCGCCCGATAAAACTCGCTTATCTCCCAAGCGCCGAATCAATGGCGCGGTTGGGTTACCCACGCCCGTATTGATGAGAATCCGGAATAAGGGACACGATCTCTGCTTTGACCAGACGTGCCAAGAAACCGCCTCGCTAAACGCTACTGAGGTGGGATAGTAAAACGATTCAATAAAGGCTTGGTCGTGGTGTGATGTCACGCTGTGGAATACGCCGCAGATTGAACTTGTGTAAATATTATTCTCTCTACGGTGGTATGTGGAACTTATTTTGCAGAGCCGGACACTATCCTTGTGTTCAAAATCTTCTATGAAGTATTCGGAGGAGGAACCCGCCTTGCAATGCCGAAGACAATATGCGCGCCGGACTCGTCGTCATTGATGCCCGGTTCAGGGGCTACTGAGGGAGTCCTGGATTAGGGGGTGTCCGGATAGCCGAACTATAGCCTTTGGCCGGACTCCTGGACTATGAAGAGACAAGATTGAAGACTTCGTCCCGTGTCCGGATGGGACTTTCCTTGGCGTGGAAGGCAAGCTTGGCGATACGGATATGTAGATCTCCTACCATTGTAACCGACTCTGTGTAACCCTAACCTCTTCGGTGCCTATATAAACCGAAGGGTTTTAGTCCGTAAGGACGAACAACAATCATACCATAGGCTAGCTTCTAGGGTTTAGCCTCTCTGATCTTGTGGTAGATCTACTCTTGTACTACCCATATCATCAATATTAATCAAGCAGGAGTAGGGTTTTACCTCCATCGAGAGAGCCCGAACCTGGGTAAAAACATCGTGTCCCTTGTCTCCTGTTACCATCCGCCTAGACGCACAGTTCAGGACCCCCTACCCGAGATCCGCCGGTTTTGACACCGACACTTACGATTGCGCCATGGGCTTTCCCCTGGGTAGCCACCCTTCCTCGATGTGAGTGGGCGCGGTGGAGTAGTCCAGAAGGGACGTCTTTCCCTTCTTGGGTGTCCCAGCCTCCCCTTCCGGGGCGGCTTTCCTCTTTTTCTCCTCCCCAGTGCGGGGAGGTAGAGTTTCTTTTTTGCTTCCCCCCGCCTCCGCGGGAGGAATCTGTTTCATCGTCATCAGACGATGTGGGTATGACGGCCTTGCGTCGAGGGCCTCTCCCGGCCCCACGGCCCGTCCCCTCAGGCCTCTCATCCTTTCCGAATGGAGCGGCTTCTTCTTCTTCCTCCTCCTCTTCGGGGGAGGAGTGCGCCTCGTCGTCCTCAGACGAGTCTTCCGGCACAACCTTACGCCGGAGACCCTTCCTGGTCCCCGGGGCCTTCTTTTCGGCCTTATTCTCCGGTGCCTTGTAGGTCGCCAGGATCAACATCTCTGTCAAGAGAGCATCAGCTGGATCTTCTATTAACGGAGCCGGACAATCAATCTGCTCCGCTGTCTCCACATAGTCCTGATCAAATATACACAAATACTTAAGACTCCCCCATGAATGTATCGGGAAAAAACGAATCCGGTGGTAGTCCCAAAACTCACCGAACGCGGGGGCCGCGGTGCATGAAGTCTGCGGTCCTCGGATGTGGGAGGAGGTACCTTAAACAACTCCTTCCACGCGTCTTTGTGCTTCGTGCCATAGAGCCTCTGAAGCGTCTGGTGTTCGGCCGGGACGAATTCCCACAGATTGAATGCCCGCCTTTGGCACGGCAGAATCCGGCGAACGAGCATGACCTGGACCACGTTGACGAGCTTAATGTTCTTGTCCTTCATGCTCTTGATGCATATTTGGAGTCCGGTCAGCTCTGTAGGTTCGCCCCAAGTCAGGCCCTTCCTTTCCCAGGAGGTGTGCTGCATGGGGGCTCCGGATCGGAACTCGGGGGCCACCGCCCAGTTGGCACCGCGCGGCTCGGTGATGTAGAACCACCCCGATTGCCACCCTTTTACGGTCTCCGCAAAGGAGCCATCCAGCCAGGTGACGTTAGGCATCTTGCCCACCATGGCCCCTCCGCACTCCGCTTGCTGGCCGCGTATAATCTTCGGCTTCACGCAGAAGATTTGCAGCCACAGGCCGAAGTGAGGACGGATGCAGAGGAAAGCCTCGCACACGACGATGAACGCCGAGATGTTGAGGACGAAATTCGGGGCTAGATCATGGAAATCTAGCCCGTAGTAGAACATGAGCCCGCGGACAAAGGGGTGAAGTGGAAACCCCGGTCCACGGATGAAGTGGGCGACGAACACGACCCTCCCATGGGGTTCCGGGGTCGGAATGACCTGCGCAACGTCCGGTAGCCGGTGCACTATGTCTGCGGCCAAGTATCCGGCCGCCCGAAGATTTGCGATGTGCTTCTCCTTGACGGTGGAAGCCACCCACTTGCCTCCTGCCCCGGACTTGTTTAGCTGTGCGGAGAAGACTTGGGCTTGGGCGCTGGAGCTCGAGGGGGCAAGAGTGGGCAAAGGAGGAAGAAGGTGTGGGTAAAAATGGGGAAATCTTGTTCATTTATAGAGGCGACGAAAGCGGTGTGCCTCCCCACTTGCCCGTTGGGAATCGCTTGCTTCCCAAGCGCCATGATTGATGATGTGGTGGGATTACCCGTACCCATATTGATGAGTATCCCGTGATAAGGGGACACGATATCTGCTTTGACAAGACATGTCAAGGAAACCGCCTCGCAATATGCGCTGTGGCTGGTTGTGGGAAAACGGTTCGAATAATGACCCGACCGTAATGACACGTCGCATTGTCTAAAAAGTTGCCAGCAGATTGCATTTGTGAAATACCATTCTCTCTACGGTGGCACGTGAAGATCATTTTGTGGATTCGGACACGGTTCAAGTGTTCAATAATTACCTTGGAGTATTCGGAGGAGGAACCTGCCCTGCAATGCCGAAGACAAGACTGCGCGCCGGACTCATCGTCATTGAAGCCTGGTTTAGTGGCTACTGAGGGAGTCCTAGATTAGGGGGTATCCGGACAGCCGGACTGTATACATCGTCCGGACTATTGAAGCGTGAAGATACAAGACTCAAGACTTCGACCCGTGTCCGGATGGGACTTTCCTTGGCGTGGAAGGCAAGCTTGGCGATCCGGATATTATATTTCCTTCCTTGTAACCGACTCCATGTAAACCCTAGCCCTCTCCGGTGTCTATATAAACCGGAGAGGTTGGTCCTTAGAAGGCCGATCACAATTACAATCATACCATCATAGGCTAGCTTCTAGGGTTTAGCCTATACGATCTCGTGGAAGATCTACTCTTGTACTACCCATATCTTTAATATTAATCAAGCAGGAAGTAGGGTTTTACCTCCATCGAGAGGGCCCGAACCTGGGTAAACAGATGTGTCCCTTGCTTCCTGTTACCATCAGCCTAGACGCACAGATTGGGACCCCCTACCCAAGATCCACCATTTTGACACCGACAGTCGTTGTTGCTCAACGGACTCCCGCACCGGCTTACAATGCCACGGCCGTCTCTCGCGACCACGCCGGCTTACACCAAGGAGGACAACTTTCCCGTCCGCACCGGCTTACAACGCCACGGCCCGTTCATCTGTCTATGCCGCCTCTGATGTTACGGTCGTCTTTACCGTCCGTCTCTCGTGGCCTGGTCTACATCGACACACCGGGCCGCACTTGTCCGGATGAGCTGTTTATTGAGTAAGAGCAAGTCACTACTTGGGAAGCCCGGTTTTCTTCCAACAAATTAGAGGAAAATTATCATATATTATCAGCCGCCGTCTGCACTGAATGGCTCAATGGGCAGGCGCACAAGTCGCTGCCACTAGAGTTTGGTTAACTTCAAGCAGCCAGTTGGAAGGAACCATTGGCCGAGTTGCTGACACGGCTCATACGGGATCATTTATAACCCGCCACAGTCACCTCAACCTTTTGTGGATTCACATCGCGCTATCAACGCCAATGATGTATACCTTCTGCTATGGTCAAATATGGAGAATCTCAAGCCAACTCCTCGAGTCGTCTTGAGACTCGGGGGCCACAATGGTATGACTCGGCAAAATTAGCCGGTTTCAATGAATTCAAGAACTCCGGGTCATTGAAGGGAAAAATAACCCGGGCCCCGGAGATTACTGCTAGATCGATGAAAAGTTAAAAGCCGTCAGAAGATTTCCACTCAAAATAAGGACTCTAGTTTAAAATCCGGTTCAAGAGACATCTTTCTCCCACAAAGCACTGAAGCTCTCAAATCCGGTTTAGAAGCCGGCCCAAGGTAAATTTCTCCCTTACAAATTTTGGATGCTCTCAAATCCGGCTCAAGGTAAATTTGTCCCTCACAAATTTTTGAAGCTTTCAAATCCGGTTTAAAGTTTCGGTTCAAAAAGAATTAGTCTCTCGCAAGTTCGAGTTCTAAGAAAAATTAAAGGTTGCCAAAAAGAACTTGCTGCCATGATGCGCGGTTCAAACATAGGTATCCTGCCTTACGGCTTATCTTATTATGGTCACTTGGGGGCTTCTTGCTCATAGAGCATAGTTGTCGGTACCCTCTTGATCAGTGCAATGCTAATATATGGTCACTTGGGGGCTTCCTATTCAAACATAGGTCGTATTCGAACCAAAGAGAACATAGCTGTCGAAACCCTTTTGAT
This sequence comes from Aegilops longissima, assembly GCA_021605205.1. Lineage (NCBI taxonomy): Eukaryota > Viridiplantae > Streptophyta > Magnoliopsida > Poales > Poaceae > Aegilops > Aegilops longissima. The sequence goes on from CM038679.1 coordinate 335,631,743, forward strand.
CGGCACACTGCCAAACTCACTAGGGGGCTTCTTGATCGTATCCGAATCATAGCTTAACCTCTTTTGGGTCCAACGTGGATCGTATTCGAATCAGCGTCGTTAAACAACTCTCAAGGTCATTTGGGGGCTTCCTGTTCAAACATAGGTCGTATTCGAACCAAAGAGAACATAGATGTCGGTACCCTCTTGATCGGCAACGCCAAAGCCACTAGGGGCTATATGATCGTATTCGAATCTTAGCTCAACCCCTTTGGAACAGTTTTCTGATCGTATATGAATCAGAAGCCTTAAAATTTTTAAGTCTTTTTTGCGAACAATTTTTGGGTTTGACTTGAGACCTTTTTTGGATCATATCTCAAATATATATGAGTGGTTTATGCTTAACACGGTTTGACTTTTTGACTATAAGCCGCCAGCTTATGACAATCATCATCTATGTGGAAGCATTGGCTTCTAAAGATTGGGTTATCACCCTTCTCGCACAGGTCATGTAAACCGGCAGACAAATTCAATATCACAAAGGGTTATATGTGAGGTATTATGACCCGCCTGCGGCAAACCACCAAGGGTTCTTGTGATCTACTTGTGTGCAGGGTAAGACTACATTTGGTGGTTACCATACTCGGTCTTGACGTTAAGTCGCCAGGCATATGTTGTTTAAACTCGCAGCAGATTTGCGTAACTATGACTTATATAAATGCTTCACCAAGCTCACCACTAAAATTGGTGTCTCAAAAGGGTTATCAATTATTGATTTTCTCAAGGGCTATAGGCCACCGGGTTACAAAAATTCGGATTACAATGAATGCGATTAAGTCGCCATCGCCAAGAGCCGCCAGGTATTTAAACTCCGGATTTACTTGTCAACCGATGAGGTATTCAAATCTTTAATAGCCAAAACTGGCTGGATTTTCATGATGATATTGAATAATTGAGGTTTTCATACCGAATTATATTATTCAAATCTTGAATAGCCAACATGGCTGGATTTCTATTGTGATTATCAATAACCAGTGTTATGATTGAGGTTTTTAAAGTCGCTTTAGCGCAACGGCTATTATTTTTATCAATGGGCATGATTTATTTCACGATGGAGGAAATAGTCCCGACTCGCTGCAGGCTTACGACCCGGCACTTGGGGGCTACATTGTTCAAATCGAGATTACATCGAATATACAAGTCCCATGTCACTGCCAGCATGCACCATGGCACTTGGGGGCTAATGCAAAGTCATTTTTTGCTCAACTTATTGACGACCCGACTCATCACATTTTAAATGAGCCGGCCCTTGGGGGCTACCAATTGCTCCTGTCGGAAATTCAAGGTACACAAGCCTTAATCCATTATATTGAAAGATCCATTATTCAGTTGGTAGAGTACAAAGCTCTTAACCTTGTGGACGTGGGTTCAAGCCCCATGGTGGAGATTACATCATTTGATGGTATTATCAATGAATCATATACAAAGTCCCAGCTCAGTAATATCTTATTGAGCCGGTCCTTGTGGGATACACGTTGTTGATCAAGTTTACATGATCATATTTACAAAGCCCCTGCTCATTATTGCATAATGACCCGGCCTTGGGGGCTACACTGGTTGAAATCTTTATGATCATAAGGCAATTACAAGTCCCAGGTTGCTGCAAGCATGACAACCCGACACTTGGGGGCTACAAGTGATATGCATATAAGGGAGGAATAACTTCAAATTATCAGTTTTGAGAATATCAGGTATTATATTATTATCAGAGAAATCTGCAAAGTTTATGACCCGGCGTCATCATAAGATTAACCCAGCATCAGCAACAGTTATGACCCGGTGTTATCAACATTTACAAGCCGGCAATTTTGCTCTCCAGCCTCTACATCTTTAAACCGGCGGATCACCAGATGAATCTCGAGTCCAATATGTTTATTAAGCCGGCGCCTTGGAAGCCGATTCAAGTGGATTATTTCTTACAATATTTCTCTACGAAAGACCAATGCCAGCAAATTGACTCTGAAGCTGGCCTATTGACCCGGATTTCTTAAAAGAAGTATCTGGATTTTTTTTTGCATTCACAAAGTTTGAACATATCTACTAAAGGAGATCTGCTATGAGTTCATGGACATGTATCAAGAAGGAAATGACAAGGATTTAAAGATGATCAGGTGCCAGCTTACAAAAATTTAACCCGGAGCACAACCTATCAAGTTTGTTCTTGTGTTTATTTTACAAGATCAGTTTAACATGGATAAACCCAAATTAAACTGGGGGCTAATGTCGGGGATATACCCCGTGGTATGACCCGACCGCAATTGGCGACTCACTGGTGACCCGCCCGGAGCTTGGCGATTCACAGATAACCTGCTCGACCTTGGTGACTCATTAGTAACCCGGCGGGCGGGTCAGATGGACAACAAGGCCCAAAGCCCAGAAGGCCGGCTCACGTTATGATGGACCGGATTAATAGGAAAGGGATGGCGAATATTTCCTTTACAAGGAAGCAAGACCCGGATTTGTAATCAACTTGTAAGAGAAGATAGACTAGTCCTAGTCCTACTAGGACTCCACATGTAACCCGCCCCTCTAACTTATATAAGGAGGGGCAGGGCTCCCCAAGAGGGACAAGAAAATAATCTCTAGGGCTAGACATCTAAGAGGAGAGCCGGTTTATGCGGCGACTCCCTCATGAGCATAATGAGACCTAGCCACAAACAGCATGTAGGGCTATTCCGGATGATGTTTCCCGGGGCCCGAAGCTGTCTAAATCCTTGTCTTGTGTGTCGCATCTCTCGTCCCGATCAACCCCTCTCAAGCTACTACATAGATGCGTTGGCCTCACGACTAAGTCCTGACACTAAGGACATCTGTCGTGATAAATCCACGACAAATGGCCATTTTCCACGTGTAAAATTCTCATTGGCCGAAGGAACCACATGTCAGCTCCTCGTCACGACAGATGTCGACCGTCCAATGCACAGGAGGTGCCTATGATACATCGACATGTGGCAAGGCCCAACAGTGACCCATTTAGGTTAAACGGTCCGGCCTGTCAAAATAAACGGGCCGGCCCATTACTGGCATGCTTGCGTTTGGACCATTCACAACCACATCCTATACAAGTTACACAAAATTGGCCCGTCAAAGGCCCATTGTAGATTTGACACCATCACGGGCCATTGTCAGTTCCAACCCATTAACAGTCCACTATGTCTTTGGGCTCAATTGTGGCCCGAGTTTCTTTCGGCCTATTAGTAGCTCATTAAAGAGGTGGGCCAATATCCCCAGAGGTATGTCTTTTAGCCTTTTCTCAACCCATTCCATACTTGGGCCAATTTCAAGCCTGTTTTGTCTTTCGGCCTGTTAACGGCCCGTATAACAGTTGGTCCTTTGACGGTCCCACATGACTGTCGGTCCATTAGCGGCCTACATTCTCCACAGCACAATTCCAGCCCGACCCGACTTTCGACCTGTTAAAAGCCTATGTTGTACATTGGGCCCCTTTTTGCCCAAAACGCTTTAGGCCTCTTTATGGCCCGACATGGAAATGGGTCCAGACGAAACTGATGCTTATTTTGACCTGTTAGAGGCCTGTGGGCCGTCTCCATTACTGCTGCCCTATCAGGCTTTCGACTTGTTAACGGCCTTGTAAGAGCCCTTTTTACGATGGGCCCACATTCGAGGACGAAATACAGTATTTCTAACGGGCCTAGTTGATTGGGCCATCTGGGCCAATATGAGCCCACATAGATTAGGATGCATGAACTAATTAGTTGACAAGCCCAGTTAAGGCCTGCTTCGACTACCCACGTTTGTTCTTTTGGATGGCGTCTAGGTAATGTTTGGGCGTGTTGGTCTCCGTTTCAATGATAGCATATACAAAGAATTATCCTACTCTACACTATACCATCCCAAAAAGCTACACTATACAAAGAGATTAAAGCATAGAAACGAAGAATAATCCTACACTATACATTAAAGAAATTACAGCACATGACATCCACTGGGCATCATAGTTTGCCACCAGTAATAATAAAGCATACACAAATAGCAAATTACATACACTGGGTAAATAAAGCTCATACATCATGGACGCGCATCAACATAACTTAAGATTTGAACTATAATCTGTAACGACCTGAACCTGATAAGATTCGATGTCTCTGTGCTCACTATGCTAGTCCCGAGATCAATAGCTAGCACACAAGTACAAGATGTAATATCAAGAATAAACCACATGTCATAATATTACATTGTAGATCTAGAATTTAATATAATACATATTGATGACCCACAAGTATAGGGGATCAATCGTAGTCCTTTCGATAAGTAAGAGTGTCGAACCCAACGAGGAGTAGAAGGAAATGACAGGTGGTTTTCAGCAAGGTAATTTCTGCAAGCATGGAAATTGTCTGTAACAGATAGTTTGGTAGCAAGATAATTTGTAACGAGCAAGTAACAATAACGGTAAGTAATGTGTAGCAAGGTAGCCCAATCCTTTTGTGGCAAAGGACAGGCCAAGATGGTTTCTTATAATAGGCAAAGCGTTCTTGAGGGTACACTGGAATTTCATCTAGTCACTTTTACCATGTTGATTTGATTCGTGTTCGCTACTTTGATAATTTGATATGTGGGTGGACTAGTGCTTAGGTGTTGTTTTTACTTGAACAAACCTCCTGCTTATGATTAACCCCCTCGCAAGCATCCGCAACTACGAGAAAAGTATTAAGATAAAATCTAACCATAGCATTAAACTTTTGGATCCAAATCGGTCCCTTACAAAGTAGCGCATAAACTAGGGTTTAAGCTTCTGTCACTCTAGCAACCCATCATCTAATAACTACTCCACAATGCATCCCCTTAGTCCCAAATATGGTGAAGTGTCATGTAGTCTATGTTCACATGACACCACTAAGGGAATCTCAACATGCATATCATCAAAATATCGAACACATATCAAGTTCACATGATTACTTGCGACAAGATTTCTCCCATGACCTCAAGAAGAAAAGTAACTACTCACAAATGATAATCATGCTCAAGATCAGAGGGGTATTAAATAGCGTAATGGATCTGAACATACAATCTTCCACCAAATAAACCATATAGTAATCAACTACAAGATGTAATCAACACTACTAGTCACCCACAGGTACCAATCTGAGGTTCCGGTACAAAGATTGAACGCAAGAGATGAACTAGGGTTTGAGAGGAGATGGTGTTGTTGAAGATGTTGACGGAGATTTCCCTCCTGAAGATGGGAGAGTTGTTGGTGATGATGATGACAATGATTTCCCCCTCCGGGAGGGAAGTTCCCCCGGCGGATTCGCTTCGCCGGAGGGAAAAAGTGCTCCTGCCCAAGTTCCGCATTGAGACGGTGGCGCTTCGTCCCGAAAGTCCTCCCCTATTTTTTCTAGGTCAAATGACTTATATACCAAAAGAGGGGCACCACAGGTGGGCCGAGGAGGGCATAACCTACCAGGGCGCGCCTGGGGGGGCCTGGCGCGCCAGGTGGGTTGTGCCCACCTGGTGGGCCTTTTATTCCAAAATAATTCTCTGTAAAGTTTCAACTCATTTGGAGATGTGCAGAATAGGTAACTCTGACATAGCTTTTCCAGGTCCAGAATTCCAGCTGCCGGTATTCTCCCTCTTTGTGTAAACCTGGCATATTATGAGAGAAAAGGCATTAGAATTACTCCAAAAAGCATTATTATGCGTAAAAACAAAGTAAATAACAGTGGTTGAACATGATGCAAAATGGACGTATCAACTCCCACAAGCTTAGACCTCGCTTGTCCTCAAGCGAAAAACCGATATCGAAAAACATGTCCACATGCTTAGAGAGAGAGAGAGAGGTGTCGATAAAAACAAAATACGTACATAGAGGCATCACCTATATTATTATAACAGTCCCAAACTTTATCATAGAAATTTTATCACATAACTTTTATCATAAACTTCTCATAAACAAGTAACAATTCATAACAACATCGAAGTATAAAGCAGAAACTCTATTGAAAACCAACAAACTATGTTCTCAGTCAACTTTGCAACTACAATTCATCATTTTTTCAGGAAGGGTCACGTATCGGAGCCTTTTGGCAAGTCCACATACACAACCATCATATTGTCTTCTATGCTTGCTAACACTCACCGCATACCCGTGAGCAAAAAGTTTCAGCCAGACACATAGGAAGATAGGGGCTTATAGTTTCTCCTCCCGACGTATTCACCTCAAGGGTGTTGTCAACAATAATAACTCATGCCCACCCATATTCAACTAGATATATGTGCCTAGATCTTTCCTCACGACATGATGCTTGCAAAAGAGAAAACAAAAGGAATAGGGAAAAATACTTTGACTCTTGCGTAAAATTAAATACATGAAAATAAAAGATAGGCCCTTCGTAGAGGGAAGCAGAGGTTGCCATGTGCCTTTTGGTTGTATGCTCAATCTCTTAGTGCAAAAGTACGTCAAGTTATATTGCCCCTTGTGATAGCAACCTTTATTATGCAGTGTATCACCTTTACTATTTTGGCATCACAAGTTCGTACAACGCTCAATTTTCTCTTACACTAAATGATCTAACAAATTTAGAAGCATTTTTTATTGCCTTATTGCACCGATGACAACTTACTTGAAGGATCTTCCTCAATCCATAGGTAGGTATGGTGGACTATCAAAGCAAGATTTGGGTTTAAGGGTTTTTGGATGCACAAGTAGTATCTCTACTTAGTACGGAATTTTTGGCTAGCAAAGATAGGGGGCAAGCAGCACACGTTAAAGGATCTATGACAATATAACTTCTATGTGAATATGAACAAACATAAATCATTACATTGTATTTCTTGTCCAATGTCAACAATTTTAGCATATAATATTTTGATGGGGGCTCACAATCATAAAAGGTGTCCAAGATAGTGTATTTGCATGTGAATCTTCTCTTCCCTTATTAATTATTTCATGACGTGCATCATTGACCAATGTTATGTTTGCCAATCTCCAATAAATTTTACCACTTATACTTTTCCTTATGTGATGTCATTACTTACCATAAGATTAGCATATGATCTTATTTATTTTCCTTTGTTTTTATTGGAACATGAAAGTAAAGAAAGCAAAACTCAAACTAAACTTTGTTATATATCTCGCACACGATAACAAGGATAGATAGATGATTCGTCTCCAACGTATCTATAATTTTTGATTGTTCCATGCTATTATATTATCTGTTTTGGATGTTTAATGGGCTTTATTATACCCTTTTATATTATTTTTGGGACTAACCTACTAACCAAAGGCCCCGTGCAAATTGCTGTTTTTTTTGCCTATTTTAGTGTTCCGCAGAAAAGGAATATCAAACGGGATCCAAACGGAATGAAACCTTCGGGAGAGTGATTTTTGGAACAAATGCAATCCAGGGGACTTGGAGTGGACGTCAAGAAAGAAACGAGGAGGACACGAGGTAGGGAGGCGCGCCCAGGGGGGTAGGTGCGCCTCCCACCCTCGTGGGTCCATCATGGCTCCCCTGACCGACTTCTTTCACCTATATATACTCATATACCCCAAAAACATCTGAGAGCACCACGAAACCCTATTTCCACCGCCGCAACCTTCTGTACCCGTGAGATCCCATCTTGGGGCCTTTTCCGGTGCTCCGCCAGAGGGGGAATCGATCACGAAGGGCTTGTACATCAACACCATAGCCTCTCCGATGATGTGTGAGTAGTTTACCATAGACCTTTAGGTCCATAGTTTTTAGCTAGATGGCTTCTTCTCTCTCTTTGGATCTCAATACAAAGTTCTCCTCGATTCTCTTGGAGATCTATTTGATGTATTTCATTTTGCGGTGTGTTAGTCGAGGTCCGATGAATTGTGGGTTTATGATCAAGATTATCTATGAACAATATTTGAATCTCCTCTGAATTCTTTTATGTATGATTTGTTATCTTTGCAAGTCTCTTCGAATTATCAGTTTGGTTTGGCCTACTAGATTGATCTTTCTTGCAATGGGAGAAGTGCTTAGCTTTGGGTTCAATCTTGCGGGTCCTTTCCCAGTGACAGCAGGGGCAGCAAGGCACACATTGTATTGTTACCATCGAGGATAAAAAGATGGGGTTTATATCATATTGCTAGAATTTATCCCTCTACATCATGTCATCTTGTCTAATGCGTTAGTCTGTTCTTATGAACTTAATACTCTAGATGCATGTTGGATAGCGGTCGATGTGTGGAGTAATAGTAGTAGATGCAGAATCGTTTCGGTCTACTTGTCACGGACGTGATGCCTATATACATGATCATGCCTAGATATTCTCATAACTATGCACTTTTCAATCAGTTGCTCGACAGTAATTTGCGCACCCACCGTAATACTTATGCTATCTTGAGAGAATCCACTAGTGAAACCTATGGCCCCCGGGTCTATTTTCCATCATATAAGTTTCTAGTCTATTTTACTTTGCAATCTTTACTTTCCAATCTATATCATAAAAATACCAAAAATATTTAGCTTATTATCTCTATCAGATCTCACTTTTGCAAGTGGCCGTGAAGGGATTGGCAACCCCTTTATCGCATTGGTTGCAAGGTTCTTATTTGTTTGTGTAGGTACGAGGCGACTTGCGTGTAGTATCCTACTAGATTGATACCTTGGTTCTCAAAAACTGAGGGAAATACTTACGCTACTTTGCTGCATCACCCTTTCCTCTTCAAGGGAAAACCAACGCAATGCTCAAGAGGTAGCAAGAAGGATTTCTGGCGCCGTTGCCGGGGAGATCTACGCTAAGTCAAGTCAAGTCAAGTCAAGACATACCAAGTACCCATCACAAACTCTTATCCCTCGCATTACATTATTTTCCATTTGCCTCTCGTTTTCCTCTCCCCCACTTCACCTTTGCCGTTTTATTCGCCCTCTTTTTTCGTTCATCTCTTTTCGCTTGCTTCTTGTGAGCTTGTGTGTTGGATTGTTTGTCACGATGGCTCAAGACAATACTAAAGTGTGTGACTTTTCCAATACCAACAACAATGATTTTCTTAGCACTCCGATTTCTCCTATTACTGATGCTGAATCTTGTGAAATTAATGCTGCTTTGTTGAATCTTGTCATGAAAGATCAATTGTCTGGCCTTCCTAGTGAAGATACCGCTACCCATCTAAACAACTTTGTTGATTTGTGTGATATGCAAAATAAGAAAGGCGTTGATAATGATATTGTTAAATTGAAGCTATTCCCGTTTTCGCTTAGAGATCATGCTAAGACTTGGTTCTCTTCTTTGCCTAAAAATAGTATTGATTCATGGAATAAGTGCAAAGATGCTTATATCTCTAAGTATTTTCCTCCCGCTAAGATCATCTCTCTTAGAAACGACATTATGAATTTTAAGCAACTTGATCATGAACATGTTGCACAAGCTTGGTAGAGGATGAAATTAATGATACGTAATTGCCCTACACATGGTTTCAATTTATGGATGATTATACAAAAAATTTATGCCGGATTGAATTTTGCTTCTAGAAATCTTTTAGATTCGTCCGCGGGAGGCACTTTTATGGAAATCACTTTAGGAGAAGCTACTAAACTCCTAGATAATATTATGGTTAATTATTCTCAATGGCACAACGAAAGATCTACTAGTAAAAAGGTTCATGCGATAGAAGAGATTAATGTTTTGAGTGGAAAGATGGATGAACTTATGAAATTGTTTGCTAATAAGAGTGTTTCTTCTGATCCTAATGATATTCCTTTGTCTACTTTGATTGAGAATAATAATGAATCTATGGATGTGAATTTTGTTGGTAGGAACAATTTTGGTAACAACGCATATAGAGGAAATTCTAATCCTAGGCCGTTTCCTAGTAATTCCTCTAATAATTATGGTAATTCGTACAACAACTCTGATGGAAATTTTAATAAGATGCCCTCTGATTTTGAGACTAGTGTTAAATAATTTATGATTTCTCCAAAGAATTTTAATGCTTTGCTTGACGAAAAATTGCCTAAGATTGATGAGTTGGCTAGGAACATGGATATAATATCTCTTGTTGTTGATTCTTTGAAACTTATATCTATTCCACCTAAGCATGATATCAATGAGTCTCTTAAATCTATGAGAATTTCTATTGATGAGTGCAAGGAAAGAACAACTAGGATGCGTGCTAAGAAAGATTGCTTTGTAAAAGCGTGTTCTTCAAGTTTTCAAGATAATAGGGATGAAGATCTAAAAGTGATTGATGTGTCTCCTATTAAATCTTTGTTTTGCAATATGAATCTTGATAATGATGGGACTGGAGATGAGTCAACTTTAGTTAAAAGGCGTCCCAATGATTCGGAGTTTTTAGATCTTGATGCAAAAATTGGTAAAAGTGGGATTGAAGAGGTCAAAACTTTACATAGCAATGAACCGACTATTTTGGATTTCAAGGAATTTAATTATGATAATTTTTCTTTAATAGATTGTATTTCCTTGTTGCAATCCGTGTTAAATTCTCCTCATGCTTATAGTCAAAAAAAAGCTTTTACTAAACATATCGTTGATGCTTTAATGCAATGTTATGAAGAAAAGCTTGAATTAGAAGTTTCTATCCCTAGAAAACTTTATGATGAGTGGGAACCTACTATTAAAATTAATATTAAATATCATGAATGCTATGCTTTGTGTGATTTGGGTGCTAGTGTTTCCACAATTCCAAAAACTTTGTGTGATGTGTTAGGTTTCCGTGAATTTGATGATTGTTCCTTAAACTTGCATCTTGCGGATTCCAACATTAAGAAACCTATGTAAAGGATTAATGATGTTATTATTGTTGCAAATATGAATTATGTGCCCATAGATTTCATTGTTCTCGACATAGATTGCAATCCTACATGTCCTATTATTCTTGGTAGACATTTCCTTAGAACGATTGGTGCAATTATTGATATGAAAGAAGGAAATAATTGATTCCAATTTCCGTTAAGGAAAGGCATGGAACACTTCATAGAAATAAAATTAAATTACCTTATGAATCTATTATGAGAGCCACTTACGGATTGCATACCAAAGATGATAATACCTAGATCTATCCTTGCCTTTATGCCTAGCTAGGGGGGTTAAACGATGGCACTTGTTGGGAGGCAACCCAATTTTATTTTTGTTTCTTGATTTTTGGTTCTTTTTAGTAATGGATAATTCATCTAGCTTATATTTAGATGTGGTTTTATGTTCTAAATTAGTGTTTGTGCCAAGTAGAACCTTTGGAAAGACTTGGGTGAAGTCTTTATGATCTTGCTGTAAAAAACAGAAACTTTAGCGCTCACGAGATTAGCTGCCATTTTTTTACTGGAGAGTGATTTTAGGTTGATTATTTTTGCATATGATTAATAAATAAATTCTTCACGTCCAACAATTTATTTCAGAATTTTTGGAGTTCCAGAATTATAACTTTGATACAGATTACTACAGACTGTTCTGTTTTTGACAGATTCTGTTTTTCATGTGTTGTTTGCTTATTTTGATGAATCTATGGCTAGTATCGGGGGGTATGAACCATAGAGAAGTTTGAATACAGTATGTTTAACACCAATATAAATAAATAATTAGTTCATTACAGTACCTTGAAGTGGTGGTTTTTTTTCTTTCGCTAACGGAGCTCACGAGATTTCTGTTGAGTTTTGTGTTGTGAAGTTTTCAAGTTTTTGGTGAAATCTTTTGATGGATTATGGAATAAGGATTGGCAAGAGCCTAAGCTTTGGGATTCCCAAGTCACCCCAAGGTAAATTCAAGGACAACCAAAAGCCTAAGCTTGGGGATGCCCCGGAAGGCATCCCCACTTTCGTCTTCGTCCATCAGTAACTTTACTTGATGCTATATTTTTATTCACCACATGATATGTGTTTTCCTTGGAGCGTCTTGTATGATTTGAGTCTTTGCTTTTTAGTTTAACACAATAATCCTTGCTGTACACACCTTTTGGGAGAAACACACATGAATCGGAATTTATTAGAATACTCTATGTGCTTCACTTATATCTTTTGAGCTAGATAATTTTGCTCTAGTACTTCACTTATATCTTTTAGAGCACGGTGGTGGTTTTATTTTATAAAAATTATTGATATCTCATGCTTCACTTATACTGTTTTGAGAGTCTTTTAGAACAGAATGGTAGTTTGCTTTGGTTATAAAATTAGTTCGAATATGATAGGCATCCAAGATTGGTATAATAAAAACTTTCATAAAAAGTGCATCGAATACTATGAGAAGTTTGATATTTGATGATTGTTTTGAGATATGAAGATGGTAATATTAGAGTCGTGCTAGTTGAGTAGTTGTGAATTTGAGAAATACTTGTGTTGAAGTTTGCAAGTCCCGTAGCATGCACGTATGGTAACCGTTGTGTAACAAATTTGAAACATGAGGTGTTCTTTGATTGTCATCCTTATGAGTGGCGGTCGGGGACGAGCCATGGTCTTTTCCTACAACTCTATCCCCCTAGGAGCATGAGCGTAATGCTTGGTTTTTGATGTCTTGTAGATTTTCGCAATAAGTATGTGAGTTCTTTATGACTAATGTTGAGTCCATGGATTATGCGCACTCTCACCTTTCCATCATTGCTAGCCTCTTCGGTACCGTGCATTGCCCTTTCTCACCTTGAGAGTTGGTGCAAAATTTGCCGGTGCATCCAGACCCCGTGATATGGTACGCTCTATCACACATAAACCTCCTTATATCTTCCTCAAAACAGCCACCATACCTACCTATTATGGCATTTCCATAGCCATTCCGAGATATATTGCCATGCAACTTTCCACCATTTCATTTATTATGACTCGCTTCATCATTGTCATATTGCCTTGCATGATCATGTAGTTGACATAGTATTTGTGGCATAGCCACCATGCATAATTTATCATACATGGCACTCTTGATTCATTGCCCATCCCGGTACACCGCCAGAGGCATTCATATAGAGTCATATTTTGTTCTAGTATCGAGTTGTAATCATTGAGTTGTAAATAAATAGAAGTGTGATGATCATCATTAATAGAGCATTGTCCCAAATAAAAAAAAGAAAGGCCAAATAAAAAAAAGAGGCCCAAAAAAAGAAAAAATAAATAACTAAGGGACAATGCTACTATCCTTTTTCCACACTTGTGCTTCAAAGTAGCACCATGATCTTTATGATAGAGAGTCTCTTGTTTTGTCACTTTCATATACTAGTGGGAAATTTTCATTATAGAACTTGGCCTGTATATTCCAACAATGGGCTTCCTCAAATGCACTAGGTCTTCGTGCACACCCACTTAGTTTCTTTTGTTGAGCTTTCATATATTTATAGCTCTAGTGCATCCGTTGCATGGCAATCCCTACTCCTTGCATTTACCTCAATTGATGGGCATCTCCCTAGCCCGTTGATTAGCCGTGTCAATGTGAGCCTTTTTTGTCTTCTCCACATAACCCCCATCATTATACTCTATTCCACCCATAGTGCTATTTCCATGGCTCATGCTCATGTATTGTGTGAAAGTTGAAAAAAGTTTGAGATTACTAAAGTATGAAACAATTGTTTGGCTTGTCATCGGGGTTGTGCATGATGAGAGAATTCTTGTGTGAAGAAAATGGAGCATGACCAACTATATGATTTTGTAGGGATGAACTTTCTTTGGCCATGTTATTTTGAGAAGACATAATTTCTTAGTTAGTATGCTTGAAGTATTATTATTTTTATGTCAACATTAAACTTTTATCTTGAATCTTTCGGATCTGAAAATTCATGCCATAATAAAGAAAATTACATTCAAAAATATGCTAGGTAGCGTTCCACATCAAAAATTCTATTTTTATCATTTACCTACTCGAGGACGAGCAGGAATTAAGCTTGGGGATGCTTGATATGTATCCAACGCATCTATAATTTTTGATTGTTCCATGCTATTATATTACCTGTTTTGGATGTTTAATGGGCTTTATTATACCCTTTTATTTTATTTTTGGGACTAACCTACTAACCAAAGGCCCAGCGCAAATTGCTGTTTTTTTGCCTATTTCAGTGTTCCGCAGAAAAGGAATATCAAACGGAATCCAAACGAAATGAAACCTTCGGGAGAGTGATTTTCGAAAAAAAAAACGCAATCCAGGGGACTTGGAGTGGACATCAAGAAAGAAACCAGGAGGACACGAGGCAGGGAGGCGCGCCCAGGGGGTAGGCGCGCCCCCACCCTCGTGGGTCCCTCGTGGCTCCCCTGACTGACTTCTTTCTCCTATATATACTCATATACCCCGAAAACATCCCAGAGCACCACGAAACCCTATATCCACCGCCGCAACCTTCTGTACCCGTGAGATCCCATCTTGGGGCCTTTTTCGGCGCTCCGCCAGAGGGGGAATCGATCACGGAGGGCTTCTACATCAACACCATAGCCTCTCCGATGATGTGTGAGTAGTTTACCACAAACCTTCGTGTCCATAGTTATTAGCTAGATGGCTTCTTCTCTCTCTTTGCATCTCAATACAAAGTTCTCCTCGATTCTCTTGGAGATCTATTTGATGTAATTCTTTTTGTGGTGTGTTAGTCGAGATCCGATGAATTGTGGGTTTATGATCAAGATTATCTATGAACAATATTTGAATCTCACTACTAGGAAAAGGGCTATAGATGATATGGACATTAATGGCGTACCATGTATGTGGTGCATCACTGCTGCTATATAGCGTGGGCGCACTGCATACAAAAGCGCTTATATATATGGCGCACCTGGTGTGTGGTGCGCCATTAGTAGTTTTGAAGAAAAAAATATAAAAAAATTTGTTAGTAATGACGCACCATGGGATAGTGCGCCATGACTAGTTGACATAGTAATGGCGCGCCACACCCACCGTGTGCCATTAGTAGTTTTGAAAAAAAAATAAAAAAATTGTTAGTAATGGCGCACCATGGGACAGTGCTAGTAATGGCGCACTATCCCATGGTGCGCCATTACTAACAAACTTTTTTTATATTTTTTTTCAAAACTACTAATGGCGCACCACACACATGGTGCGCCATTAGTAACCCTGGTGGTAAATGCACCCCCCCCCTAGTGGACCGCCTTTTCAGTTTAAGTAAAAATAAAAGAAAATGATGGAAATGTCAAGAAAATAAAAGAAAATAAGTTTCCCATGTGATATGTGGTCTAGTTGTTGGGAAAATTTACAAATATGAATATCGACTATATTTGCAAAATCTCTCTGGAATTTAGTAAAATGGGCATAACTTTTGCATACGAACTCGGATTAAAAAGTTTTTTATATGAAAAATCATCTACTCGAAAAGTTACATACGAACTCGGATTAAAAAGTTTTTTATATGAAAAATCATCTACTCGAAAAATCATCTACTTGAAAAATCACCTACCCCGTTTAACATCTTCAAAATCCCCAAAAACATAACAGAACGAAAGATACGGGGCTTTTAAGATCTAGAGGGGGGGGGGGAATGAAAACAAATTCAAACTTATGGCGCACCATTTGCTAGGTGCGCCACTAGTAATAGAAAAAAAAATTGGATTTTTTTTTCAAAATATGATACGTAATATGACCGGGAAGTTTGAAATATTTTTTCAAAATTTCATCACACTCATGAACATGAACAAAGTCCTAGACATCAACAAGGTTTAATAGGATTGATATGATAGATATATCAACAAGTGCCTGTGAAGTGAGCTGGTGCTGGGGTTGGATAGA
The DNA here is from genome assembly GCA_021605205.1 of Aegilops longissima. Taxonomy (NCBI): domain Eukaryota; kingdom Viridiplantae; phylum Streptophyta; class Magnoliopsida; order Poales; family Poaceae; genus Aegilops; species Aegilops longissima. Next base: position 335,647,427 of record CM038679.1, read on the forward strand.
ACTACGAAGTTAAGCGTGCTCGGGTTGGAGTAGTGTGAGGATGGCTGACCTTCCGGGAAGTTTGACCACAGAGTGCGATTTGACTTGAGATTAAGCATATTGACCTGATATTAAGCCATAGTGACCCGAGATTAAGAAAAAAAATGAAAAAAATTGAAAAAACAATTTCTGAATTTTTTTTAAAAAAAATTGTTAGTAATGGCGCACTTCTATGTGGTGCGCCATTAGTATACTAATGGCGCACCTGTGGTGCGCCATTAGTAAAAAATTCTAATGGCATGATGCCAGTCGCGCACCTGTAGTGCGCCATTAGTAGCCAAAACAGGTGCTCCACTAGCAGGCCTTTTCCTAGTAGTGTCTTCTCTGAATTCTTTTATGTATTATTTGTTATCTTTGCAAGTCTCTTCGAATTATCAGTTTGGTTTTGGCCTACTAGATTGATCTTTGTTGCAATGGGAGAAGTGCTTAGCTTTGTGTTCAATCTTGCGGTGTCCTTTCCCAGTGACAGCAGGGGCAGCAAGGCATGCATTGTATTGTTGCCATCAAGGATAAAAAGATGGGGTTTATATCATATTGCTTGAGTTTACCCCTCTACATCATGTCATCTTGCCTAATGCGTTACTCTATTCTTATGAACTTAAAACTCTAGATGCATGCTGGATAGTGGTCGATGTGTGGAGTAATAGTAGTAGATGCAGAATCGTTTCGGTCTACTTGTCGCGGACGTGATGCCTATATACATGATCATGCCTAGATATTCTCATAATTATGCACTTTTCTATCAATTGCTCGACAGTAATTTGTTCACCCACCATAATACTTATGTTATCTTGAGAGAAGCCACTAGTGAAACCTATGGCCCCTGGGTCTATTTTCCATCATATAAGTTTCCAATCTATTTTACTTTGCAATCTTTACTTTCCAATCTATATCATAAAAATAGCAAAAATATTTATCATATTATCTCTATCAGATCTCACTTTTGCATGTGGCCATGAAGGGATTGACAACCCCTTTATCGCGTTGGTTGCAAGGTTCTTATTTGTTTGCGTAGGTACGAGGCGACTTGCGTGTAGTCTCCTACTGGATTGATACCTTGGTTCTCAAAAACTGAGGGAAATACTTATGCTACTTTGCTGCATCACCCTTTCCTCTTCATGGTAAAACCAACGCAGTGCTCAAGAGGTAGCAATAAATCACTAAGAAAACACTCGAAGAAAGATTGAACTAAATTTTTATTCAACTAAATCAAAAGATAACTAAAACTTGAACTAAGATAAATAAAGGCAAAAGATAGTGGTGGTGATACGATACCAAGGTACCTCCGCCAAGCTTGGCACAAGTTGATAACCCACAAATATAGGGGATCGCAACAGTTTTAGAGGGTAGAGTATTCAACCCAAATTTATTGATTCGACACAAGGGCAGCCGAAGAATATTTGTAAGTATTAGCAGCTGAGTTGTCAATTCAACTGCACCTGGAGATTAATTATCTGCAACAAAGTGATCAGTAGCAAAGTAGTATGATAGTTTTGATAGTAGTAGCAACAACAATAGTAACGGTAACAGTGATAGCAATGATTTTGTAGAAAGTGCAACAGTAACTTAGCAAGATGAATATGTAGGAAAATCATAGGCATTGGATCAGTGATTTGTTGGATGATATTCATCATGTGACAGTTACAACCTAGGGCGATACGGCACTAGCTCCAATTCATAAATATAATGTAGGCATGTATTCCGTAAATAGTCATACATGCTTATGGAAAGAACTTGCATGACATCTTTTGTCCTACCCTCCCGTGGAAGCGGGGTCCTATTGGAAATTAAGGGATATTAAGGCCTCCTTTTAATAGAGAACCGGAACAAAGCATTAACACATGTGAGGGAGTCCCGGATTAAGGGGTCCTCGGGCGTCTGTCCTGATATCTATGGGCCGGAATGATGGGCCGTGAAGATACGATGACCGAAGACTATATCAGTGTCTAGATTGGACTTTCCTTGGCGTGGAAGGCAAGCAAGGCGACCAACTATGAAGATTCCTTCTTGTGTAACCGACTCCATGTAACCCTAGATCTCTCTAGTGTCTATATAAACCGGAGAGCATAGTCAGGATAGGAGACATTCATTACCATATACACATAGGCTAGGCTTCTAGGGTTTAGCCATTACGATCTCATGGTAGATCAACTCTTGTAACACTGATATTCATCAAGATCAATCAAGCAGGAAGTAGGGTATTACCTCCATAGAGAGGGCCCGAACCTGGGTAAACATCATGTCCCCCGTCTCCTGTTACCATCGATCCTAGACACACAGTTCGGGACCCCTACCCGAGATCCGCCGATTTTGACACCGACAATGGTGCTTTCATTGAGAGTTCTGTTGTGCCGTCGCCAAGAGGATTGATGGCTCGCCTTGTTTTCAAGGATAATATCATCTCCGGAGGGGTCCTGGCCCCAGGCCAAACTCTTCGGCTAGGCGGATTCGTCATGACCGCCGGGTCGGCCCTTAAGCCGACGATGACCTCTCAAGTCATCAAAAATCGCCTCCGCGTCGATCCCGAATAATCCGCCCGCATGGATCCAATGGAGTTGTCGTCGTTAAACGAACTCCTGGATCGCATGGCCGCCTTGGGGGTCGCTACAGACTATGATCGGGTTGGGCTTAAACCCGACCAGAGAGAAATCAAAACTCCGCCGATCACCCATCAGATACCGGTAGTCGAGGAGCGGAGAAACTCTTCTACTATATTGAAGACGAACTATGTTCGCATCTCCGATCTTGAAGGGCCGGATATTCTCTGGCAGAAAGGCATGTCCCGTCCCCCGAAGATGGAGTCGGACGATGAGCCTAAAAAATCAGTTGATATCCCGGAGCCCGAACTACCAGGTCCGGTAGATCTTCAAACCCCGGATCCAAAATCGGGTCAGGGTTCGGATTTCGCTCCACCCACCCACCCGGACATAGACGCTCTCATGAGCATCAAACAAAAGTCTCAGGAAACGGTCCACCACTTCTGGGCCAGATTCCTTCTTGTCAAAAATAAGGTAAAAGATTGTCGCGACGAAGACGTGATAGCGGCAGTCCGCAACAATTGCGCGGATGAAGGAATCCTCAACGCCATCAATCGCCGCCGCATACCAAAATTTGCTGACTTAGCAACCATCATACAAAAGTATTGTGCGATGGAAAGCGCCTGGGAAACCCGGGCAGCTCGCTGGGAACCACCAGCCCCAACCCAACTCCCCCTACAGGCGAAAAGGGCGTACCCTCGTGGCACGCCCAGTCCCACAGCCAAAAAACACAAAGCCGTAATACGGCACGGCACCGTTCTGGAGGGGTGGCTCGATGGCCCATGCAAAATACATGCAACAACAGATACCGTGGCAATCCACAACCTTAGAGCATGTTGGATACTACGACAGGTAGCCAAGAGCGGCGAGGACATCCTTATAAAGGATGCCCTGGAATAGTACCCCCCAGAAGATGATGACCCAAGAGTATTGACAGCCTTCGAGACATTCGCTTCAAATAACAAGAGCAAACGGGCACTTCGCAAGCTCAACGAAGTCTACCAAATTGCCGTAATAAACCCATGAAATGACACGGCTATAACATTCAACGCCGGCGATGAACCAAAGTACAGAACAGTACGAGCACCAGCTGCGTTAGTCCTCAGCTCCATCATTGATGGGTTTCGACTCACCAAGGTCCTCATGGACGGTGGCAGCGGACTAAATCTCATTTATGAGGACACACTCCATAAAATGGAAATAGACAGGAGCCGCATCAAACAAAGTAACACAACTTCCGGGGAATTATTCCTAGTCGGGAGGCGCGGTGCGCAGGCAAAATCACACTTGACGTGGTATTCGGCACGCCGGAGAACTATCGGTCCGAAGAAATAACCTTCCAAGTGGCCCCCTTCAGCAGCGGATATCATGCCTTATTGGGGCGGGATGCTTTCACACGCTTCCAAGCTATACCTCACTACGGATATATGAAGCTCAAAATGCCCGGACCAAATGGTATAATCACTCTCGTCAGTGATCCCGATATAGCACCGCGCACTGAAAACAAAACCGCAACCCTGGCCCTGGAAGCGCTATCCGAAGCCCTCGCGGCTGAAGAATTAGCTGCACTACGCTCCACAGTGGACAGGGACGATGTGATCCTCGACAAACGCCCTAAATCCACCTCATTCAAACCAGCAGAAGAAATAGTCAAATTCCAGGTCCACCCAACGGACCCCAAGAAGACAGCATCTATCGGAGCTCAACTGACGCCAACAGTTGACGTTGCACTACGAGAGTTCCTGCGCGAAAACTGGGACATATTTGTCTGGGACCCTTCAGATATGCCAGGGATTCCACGCAAGTTGGCCGAACATAGCCTCAACATATTAAAAGGATTTAAACCAGTCAAGCAAACATTGTGGCGCTTTTCCGAACCCAAGCAACAAGCCATGGGGGAGGAACTGGCCAAGATCATCGAGGCCAGATTCATTAGAGAAATTAAACATCCGGACTGGCTGGCAAACCTGGTGATGGTACCAAAGAAAGATAAATCCTGGCGCCTGTGTGTCGATTTCAAGGATCTCAACAAGGCTTGCCCTAAGGATCCTTTTCCCCTTCCCCGCGTTGACCAAATCATTGACGCCACCGCAGGACAAGACTCACTTTGTTTCCTCGATGCATATTTCGGATACCATCAAATCAAAATGAAGGAATCCGATCAAGCTGCAACAACATTTATTGCCCCATACGGGCCGTTTTGCGTCAACACCATGCCTTTCGGGCTCAAGAACACCGGCGCCACCTACCAGCGCGTGATCCAAACATGCCTCGAGAAACAGATCGGCAAGACGGTAGAAACTTACGTTGATAACGTAGTCATTAAGACTAGGCACGTCGAAACACTAATAGACGACTTACGTCTCACGTTTGACAACCTCCGGGCATATGAAATTAAGCTCTGTCGGATGTGGGGTGCCGGAAAACCCTTAAGGTTCGAACACTGGGGTGCGCGCGAAGTCTTTCCCTCCTACCGATCTACGCTCTAGCTCGCTAAGATCTTGCGGACGAACTCGACAGACTCACAACACAGAAAGAGACATGGGGTTATACTGGTTCAGGCCACTGTTGTGGTGTAATACGCTACTCCAGTGTGGAGGTGGTGGATTGCCTCTGGGGCTGATGATGTACAGTACAAGGGGAGAACAGCCTCCTGAGGTTGAGGTGTTCTTGTGGCTAGGCTCTCAATCGGATTGGATCAAGCCTAGATCATGTGCCTCTACTGTGGTGGCTGGCTCTACTTATATAGGCCCTGGTCCTCTTCCCAAATGTTGAGAGGGAAGGGAGCCAACAACGGCGGGCAAATTTGAAGGGGGAAAGCTAGTACAAGCTATCCTGACAAAAGCGGTCTTCACCTGCGAAAAGCTCTGGGGTGACGCCGTCTTGGGCTCCACGATGACCTCCACCTCGCCGTCCTCCTGGTCTTGGTCTTGTTGCACCAATATGGCAAACTTTTCCTGATGCCTCGGTACTCTTCGCCTGCGCTTGCCTCCTTAGCACCAAAGAGGAAATAGGGACACTGCGCGCACCGGCGCCCGCCTGGCACCCGCCTGGCACCGTTCGTCGTGGCTCACGTCACGAGAGCCTCGTGAGGTTCGCCTCGCCTTGATATCTCCACTCCTCGTGAGCCTGCCTGGCTAGGCCACACTAGAGGAGGTCTTGCGTTGTCCGCCTCGCGAGGCTTGGCCCCTCGCGAGGGTCTTGGATGCCTTGTTGATGAAGATGGGTCGGACGGCCTGCTGCTTAGCCACGCCGTGGGCCGCAGGAAGGCAAGTCTGGGGAGCCCCGTTCCCAGAACTCCGACAAGCTCAACCCAGACAAGTGTGTCATCGGCGTCCCCGCCGGAAAACTGTTGGGCTTCATAGTTTCCAATAGAGGAATCGAAGCAAATCTGGCTAAAATCTGAGCTCTGTCACAGTTAGCTACACCAACAGACCTCAAACAGGTCCAAAAACTGGCAGGATGCGTGGCAGCACTAAGCCGCTTTATCTCCAGACTAGGAGAAAAGGAACTCCCATTCTATCGCCTCTTAAGGCGCACGGCGGTGACTGCTGGACTGGAGGAAATAAAGATCGTCCTAGCAATCAATCCAATCCTGGCTGCACCAAACGTAGGCGAACCCATGTTGCTATACATATCGGCAACACATCAAGTGGTGAACGCCCCTCAATGATATAATCAACAACTGGGATGCAACGGGCCGGATTGCCAAATGGTCCATTGAGCTCGTGCCATTCGACATCACGTACAAACCACGTTGAGCCATCAAATCCCAGGTACTGGCCGACTTCGTCGCCGAATGGACAGAGTCCGAACTCCCTAAAGAGTACGGCGCATATTCCAACTGGGTGATGCATTTTGACGGCTCCAAAATGTTGGCAGGGCTGGGGCGGGCGTCGTATTAACGTCCCCCACAGGAGATATTGTCCAGTACGTACTCCAAATATTATACACAGACTCCAACAACGCAGCGAATACAAGGCCTTGCTACATGTCCTTCGGATGGCCGTATCAATGGGAATACAACGCCTGGAGGTGCGCAGGGACTCAAACCTCGCAATATCCCAAATTAATTGAGACTTTGATGCCAAAGATCCAAAGATGGCAGCTTATCGCAATGCCGTCTTGAAGATGTCGGCTCGATTCGAGGGACTTGAATTTCATCACGTCGCCCGCGAAAGTAATCAGGCGGCAGACGTCCTTGCTCGCATCATTGCTAAGGCGACCCCGTCCCACCTAACATCTTCCTCGAAAGGCTCTTTAAGCCATCCGTGGTGTGGCAAGGGGGAGACAGCAACGACAGTCCCATTCCGAACACAAACACGGATAGCGAACACGCCGATATCATCGGAGGCTCAGCCACCGAAATAACACCATCGGCCCACCTCATCATGGCAGTCATTGGCCCATGGACCGAACCATTGTTGGCCTACCTTAATAGGAAGGAGCTCCCAGAAGATCAGAACGAGGCTCGCCACATCGTCCTGCGTTCGAACGCCTATAATGTTCATGAGGGAGAGCTCTACAAGAAAAGCACCACCGGAGTCCTTCAAAGGTGTATCTCTGAGGAGGAGGGGCGGCAACTCTTGGCATAAATTCACGCCAGTCTCGGTGGGCACCACGCCGCAGCCCGGGCACTTGTCAGCAAGGCCTTCCAGATAGGATTTTATTGGCCTACGTCCCGGGCAGACGCACAAGACCTCATCTAGTGCTGCGTTGGATGCCAACTCTTCGCCAACCAATGCCATATGACCCCAACCGCCCTACAAACAATCCCCATGACATGGCCCTTTGTGGTCTGGGGCTTGGACATAGTTGTATCCCTTAAAGGGGGAAGCCATAAGAAAAAATATCTGCTAGTCATGGTGGACAAATTCACCAAGTGGATAGAGCTAGACCAGACAAAACGGCAGAGTCCGGACCGGTGATCGCATTTATATCCGATGTGGTGCACCGTTATGGTGTACCACACAGCATCATCACTGATAATGGTTCCAATTTCACAGCTGATGAGGTGAAAAGCAGGTGTGCTAATCTGGGCATTAAGATCGATTATGCCTCCGTCTAACACCCGCAAAGAAACGGTCAAGTCGAGCGAGCTAACGATCTTATTATGAGCGGCATCAAACCCAGGCTAGTGTGGTCTTTAAAAGAATCAGACAAACACTGGGTCGAGGAGCTTGACTCTGTACTCTAGGGGCTGTGGACCACGCCCAACCGTACTGCCGGATACACACCCTTCTTCTTCCTCCTCTTCGGGGGAGGAGTGCGCCTCATCGTCTTTGGACGAGGCTTCTGGCACAACCTTACGCCGGAGACCCTTCCTGGTCCCCGAGGCCTTCTTTTCGGCCTTCTTCTCCGGTGCCTTGTAGGGCGCCGGGATAAACATCTCTGTCAAGAGAGCATCAGCTGGGCCTTCTGGCAGCGGAGCTGGACAGTCAATTTGCTCCGCTGTCTCCACATAGTCCTGATCAAATATACACAAATACTTAAGACTTTCCCATGAATGTATCGGGAAAAACCGAATCCGGTGGTAGTCGCAAAACTCACCGGACGCGGGGTCCATGCTGCATGAAGTCTGCGGTCCTCGGATGAGGGAGGAGGTACTTCGGAGGCCTTGAACAATTCCTTCCACGCGTCTTTGTGCTTCATGCCATAGAGCCTCTGAAGTGTCTGGTGTTCGGCCGGGATGAACTCCCACAGATTGAATGCCCGCCTTTGGCACGGCAGAATCTGGCGAACGAGCATGACCTGGATCACGTTGACAAGCTTGATGTTCTTGTCCTTCATGCTCTTGATGCAGGTTTGGAGTCCGGTCAGCTCTGTAGGTTCGCCCCAAGTCAGGCCCTTCTTTTCCCTGGATCACGCGGGGTCCATGCTCCGGATCAGAACTCGGGGGTCGCCGCCCAGTTAGCGCCACGCGGCTCGGTGATGTAGAACCACCCCGACTTCCACCCTTTTACGGTCTCCGCAAACGAGCCGTCCAGCCAGGTGACGTTAGGCATCTTGGCCACCATGGCCCCTCCGCACTCCGCTTGCTGGCCGCGTACAATCTTTGGCTTCACGCAGAAGATTTGCAGCCACAGGCCGAAGTGAGGCCAGATGCGGAGGAAAGCCTCGCATACGATGATGAACGCCGAGATGTTGAGGACGAAATTCGGGGCTAGATCATGGAAATCTAGCCCGTAGTAGAACATGAGCCCGCGGACAAAGGGGTGAAGTGGAAACCCCAGTCCACGGACGAAGTGGGCGACGAACACGACTCTCTCGTGGGGTCCTGGGGTCAGAATGACCTACCCAGCGTCCGGTAGCCGGTACGCTATGTCTGTGGCCAAGTATCCGGCCGCCCGAAGATTTGCGATATGCTTCTCCTTGACGGTGGAAGCCACCCACTTGCCTCCTGCTCCGGACATGTTTAGTTGTGCGAAGAAGACTTGGGCTTGGGCGCTGGAGCTCGAGGGGGCAAGAGTGGGAAAAAGGAGGAAGAAGGCGTGGTTAAAAATGGGGAAATATTATCCCTTTGTAGAGGCGACGAAAGCGGTGCGCCTCCCCACTTGCCCGATGGGAATCGCTTGCTTCCCAAGCGCCACGATTGATGATGTGGTGGGATTACCCATACCCGTATTGATGAGAATCCCGTGATAAGGGGACACGATCTCTGCTTTGACAAGACCTGTCAAGGAAACCGCCTCGCAATATGCGCTTTGGCTGGTTGTGGAAAAACAGTTCAAATAATGACCCGACCGTAATGACACGTCGCGTTGCCTAAAATTTTGTCAGCAGATTGCATTTGTGAAATACCATTCTCTCTACGGTGGCACGTGAGGATCATTTTATGGATCCGGACACGGCTCAAGTGTTCGATAATTACTTTGGAGTATCCGGAGGAGGAACCCGCCCTGCAATGTCGAAGACAAGACTGCGCGCCGGACTCATCGTCATTGAAGACTGGTTCAGGGGCTACTGAGGGAGTCCTGGATTAGGGGGTATCCGGACAGCCGGACTGTGTACAACGTCCGGACTATTGAAGCGTGAAGATACAAGACTCAAGACTTCGGCCCGTGTCCGGATGGTACTTTCCTTGGCGTGGAAGGCAAGATTTGCGATCCGGATATTATATTTCCTTCCTTGTAACTGACTCCATGTAAACCCTAGCCCTCTCTGGTGTCTATATAAACCGGAGAGGTTGGTCCTTAGAAGGCCGATCACAATTACAATCATACCATCATAGGCTAGCTCTTAGGGTTTAGCCACTACGATCTCGTGGTAGATCTACTCTTGTACTACCCATATCATCAATATTAATCAAGCAGGAAGTAGGGTTTTACCTCCATCGAGAGGGCCCGAACCTAGGTAAACATCTGTGTCCCTTGCTTCCTGTTACCATCAGCCTTGACGCACAGATCGGGACCCCCTACCCAAGATCCGCTGGTTTGGACACCGACAGAGGGGACCACAACCTACCAGGGCGCGACTGGGGGTCCTGGTGCGCTCATGTGGGTTGTGCCCACCTGCTGCACCTCCCTCCGATGTTATTTGCACCAAAAATTCTTAAATATTCAGGACAAAATCGTATTTGATTTTCATAGCATTCTGAGAACTTTTATTTTTGGGTCACTTTTTATTGCACGGGAAATTCAGAAAACAGACAAAACATGCCATTTTATTTTATTTAACTAATAAAAAAAGAAAATAAAAGGTAGGGATAGAAGGTAGTGCTCACTAAATTCATCAACTTCATACCTCTCAAAAACGACACATTAATAAGGTTGATCAGGTCTTATTAACAACCACTTACGATTAGCATGAAACCGAAGAACTTTCATAAATCACTAAGTTGCCTCAAACGGGGATATGAATGTACCAACAATAAGAATTTCATATTTCTTTTTAATAGTAGGTAGAGGTAGTTGAAAACTTCCAATAGTGATTGTCGGATATTTTTCAATAACATTAATACAATTCACTTGGAATTATTTCTTCAGGAAGTGCACCGTATGCTCATTACCATTGATATGAAAAGTGACATTGCTTTTATTGCAATCAATAATATCCCCTGCAGTATTCAAGAAGGGTCTACCAAGGATAATCAACATGTTGTCGTCCTCGGGCATCTCAAGTATAACAAAGTCAGTCAAAATAGTAACATTAGCAACAACAACGGGCACATCCTCACGAATACCCATAGGTATGGCAGTTGATTTATCAGCCATTTGCAAAGATATTTCAGTAGGTGTGAGTTTATTCAAATCAAGTCTTTTATATAAAGTAAAAGGCATAACACTATCACCAACTCCCAAATCACATAAAGCAGTTTTCACATAATTTCTTTTTTATGGAGCAAGGTATAGTTGGTATTCCCAGATCTCCAAGTTTTTTAGGTACTCCATCCTTAAAAGGATAATTAGCAAGCATGGTAGAGATTTCAGCTTCCGGTATTTTTCTCTTATTGTTCATGATGTCTTTCATGTACTTTGCATAAGGAGGCATTTTTAAGATATCAGTCAAGCGCGTAGCAAAAATACTGGCCTCGGCATTTCAGCAAAGCGTTCAAATTCTTCATCACCTTTCTTTTTAGTTGACTTAGGTGGCAAGGGCATAGGTTTTTGAACCCACCGTTCTCTTTCCTTATCGTGTTTTCTAGCAACAAAGTCTCTTTTATCATATATTTTATTCTTGGGTTGTGGGTTATCAAGATCAACTGCTTGTTCTATCTCAACATCATTGTCTGGTTCTTTCTTATTTTCTTGAGTATCTTCCTGAACCTCATCATTATCTTTTTCATTATCAGAAGTTGAGTGTTCACTGCTAGATTGAGTTTCAACATCAGAGATAGAAACTTCATTATCATTACCAGGAGGTTTTTCTACTTCAGGTTCACTAGAGGTATGCAAAGTCCTATCATTTTTCTTCTTCTTTTTCTTCTTAGAAGGACTATGTGCATCAGTGTTAACCCTTTGATAGTTTGGTTCAATTCTTTTTGGGTGTCCCTCAGGATAAAGTGGTTCCTGAGTCATCCTACCTCCTCTAGTTATTACTCTAACAGCATGATCATTGTTATTATTCATTTCATCTAACAACTCTTTTTAGATTTAGCAACTTATTCTAACCGAGTCTGAACCATAGAAGCATGCTTCCCCGCACCTCTGACATCATTTGAGATTCTAGATAAGTCACTCAGGCGAGCAATCATATCAGAATTGTATTTCAATTGTTTCGTAACATTTGCATTGAAGTGATCTTGCTTTCTAATGTAATTTTCAAACTCATAAAGGCATTGGCTAGGGTGCATATTGTGAGGATTATCATTATCATTAAATTTTATTAGAGAATTTACCTCTACCACCTTACGTGGTGGTGGTGTGTCAAGCCCATGTATTTCTTCAATCGGAGGTGAATTTTTGACATCCTCAGCTTTAATACCTTTTTCTCTCATAGATTTCTTCACCTCTTGCATATCTTCAGGACTGAGATATAAGATACCCCTCTACTTCGGAGTGGGTTTAGGCGGTGGTTCAGGAAGAGTCCAATCATCATAATTTTTCAATATGTCATTCAATAATTCTTTAGCTTGCCCAATAGTTCGTTCCCTGAAAACACAACCAGCACAACTATCTAGGAAATCCCTAGAAACATCGGCTAGTCCATTATAAAAGATATCAAGTATTTCATTTTTCTTAAGAGGATGATCAGGCAAAGCATTTAGCAATTGGAGAAGCCTCCCCCAAGCTTGTGGAAGACTCTCTTCTTCACTTTGCACAAAGTTAAATATTTCCTGTAAGGCAGCTTGTTTCTTATGAGCAGGGAAATATTTTTCAGAGAAGTAATAAATCATGTCCTGGGGACTACACACAGAACCAGGAGCAAGAGTATTGTACCAAGCTTTAGCATCACCCTTTAATGAGAATGGAAATAATTTGAGAATATAACAATAGCGAATTTTCTCATCGTGAGCAAAAAGGGTGGCTATGTCATTCAACTTAGTAAGATGTGCCACAACAGTTTCAGTTTCATAACCATGGAAAGGATCAGATTCAACCAAAGTAATTAACTCTGGCTCGACAGAGAATTCATAATCCTTATCGTCAACAAAGATAGGTGAAGTAGCAAACTGAGTATCACATTTCATTTTAGCATTCAAAGTCTTTTCTTTATACTTGCATAATAATTTTTCTAGATCATCTCTATCCTTACAAGCAAGAATATCCCTAGTTGCCTCCTCACCCATAATGTAACCTTCCGGTACCTTTGGCAATTCATATCTAGGAGGGCTAGTTCTAATAGGTGTTTCAAGATTTTCAATTTCAAGCTGTTCATCATTTTCAACAATTTCATCAGTTTCAGCATTCTCAAAAGCTTTAGTTCTAGCAAGTTGTTAATCAAGATATTCAATTGGTGGCACATTATCATTGTCGGTGTCAAAACCGGCGGATCTCGGGTAGGGGGTCCCGAACTGTGCGTCTAAGGCGTATGGTAACAGGAGGCGAGGGACACAATGTTTACCCAGGTTCGGGCCCTCTCGATGGAGGTAATGCCCTACTTCCTGCTTGATTGATCTTGATGATATGAGTAGTACAAGAGTTGATCTACCACGAGATCGTAGAGGCTAAACCCTAGAAGCTAGCCTATGGTATGATTGTTTTATATGATCTATCGACTAGCCTGGCCCTGGTTTATATAATGCACCAGAGGCCTAGGATAACAAGAGTCCTAGCCGAATACGCCGGTGGGGGAGGAGTCCTTGTCTTCATCACCAAGTCTTGAGGAATCTTCCTTGTATGCGGCAGCTGTCCGAACTGGTCCATGAGTATACGGCCATGGGGGTCCTCGGCCCAATCTAACAGATCGGAAGATGACATGGTGAGTACCCCCTAGTCCAGGACACCGTCAGTAGTCCCCTGAACCGGTCTTCAAGTTAGGAACACTCCTCGATTCTTCCGAACTGTTCTTCATCTTCGGCCGTCGGTTTTGAAAATTGGTTCAACAAATCTTCTCATCTTCGATCGTGAGGATCGCCGAAGTGCATCCGAAGAGTTTACACATCGGGTATCCGAGGAGCCCGTTTAAGTTTCCGGCCTTTATCAATGCCTTGTTATTTTTATGCCACACCTCGGGTTTGAAGTTGCTCCCGGGAGGCAGTGTCCTCTTGCGTCCGAGCTCTAACGCCAGACTGCATTCGAGGTATCTTTTGCAGCCGAGCACCAACACCGGATTGTGTCCAAGCTCCAACGTCGGACTATATCCGAGCTCCAACGCCGGACTATATCCGAGGTGTCATAGATCACCTTGGTTCAAAAAAGTTGAAGGAGTTTAGCCGAGCTTAATGCCGGAAATGCCCTCTATGGAGCTAGCCGCTAGCGCCCGAACTTTATGCCGGACTGCTTCCAAGGTGGTGCATCACCCCGACCGCGGGCTGATTTTTTGTGAATATTTTTAACTGGTGCAGTTTATTCTCTGCTGATGTATGTCCAGTAGCCCTCAAGGTGTGTATCAGTCTAAAACCTGAGATGCACCTGAAGGCAAGCATAAAACCGTTGTTCCCAGTAGCCCCTTAGACTCAGGTCGATGCACGAAATCGGCCTGAGGATCAACTCCTAGCTCGGCAGCATACATAAAAATAAAAACACAGTGTAATATATTAGAAATAATAGTGATTGGCGAATGGTCCCCTGAGAGAGGGTCGTGATAAGTCGCCGTGATATATAGCTTGATGCCAGATAGGTCCAGATGGTACTTATTGCTGTCCGAAGACGCGCCTTCCCATAGTTCGATCAAGCCTAACACTGAGCCCTTTGAATTTTCTGCATTGAATAGGCAATGCAGTAGCACCTGAGACACTCGTCGGGTGGCAACACCAGATCAGGGGATCGATGTGCCCCTTTAATATTTGTAAATAATGAGCGCAAAGCTCAGTATCCCCCGAGCCTTAATGTGGGCACGGGTGGCCGGATTAAGGATCGATATCCAGAGTAAAATCACAGATTATGTGTAATGATTCTATGTATCCAAGTACTTTACATCATTATTTTGACTCCATTGTGACCGTTTATCAGTTGAAAGTGGCCCATTGTCGGCTTCTACCCCTTGGTAGATACTACGCGGGGTGTTTCCGCAATAACAAAGAAACCCTTAGCCGACGTCTCGGTGCCCGAAGGCGGTTGTGTTAGCGGAAACGAGGAAATCAGATATGAGGGTTTTAAAACTTTCGCTTAGTTATAGGAGCTTTAAACTGGGGAAGCTAGCTATGAGCCCCCGGTTACTGTTCGGCGACATACGAGGTCAAGCCGTAAAAACTCCGGCCAATGTTATGAACGGCCCGTCATTTAACATAGTCATCGGACCGCTGACCAGTTTACGCCTATTGTGACAGTCAGTTTTCGGCTTTCTCCACTAAGGTGCTTGACCATGCGAGCTGGAAGCACAATCGCAGTGGTTCTCCCTTTGCACACCTAGCCGAACAAAGCGGAACGTAGGAGGCAAGCACAGGAGCCGGGCAACCCAACTATTGACCGCAGACACAATTCGAAACCGATGCATATATAGTAATATCCGAGAATGTTTTTGCCAAATCCCTAAAGGTGTCTGGTGTTGCACTGCGAAACTAATGCTGGAAACACACAAATAGTTTAAAAGTGCCATAGGCTCGAAAAGCCAAAAAGCTTATTCAAAAGTTTAATGTCCGAACTAGATCAAGTGTTTGGTGCCAATCCGAAAATTGGACTTTAAAAAAAGTGATTCTGCCGTGCTTTAACATGACACATCCTGTCTCAAGACTTCAAGCGGGTCAGCCTACGGCTTCAACCTCCTATCCCGAAGGCGGAGTACTTCTCATTAGGCCAGTTTAGCAAACTAAACTCTAGCGATTTTGAGAGAGAAATTAGGCTCCCCGGCTAGTGACCACACACTCGTGTCGAAAAAAGGAGTGATAAATAGTAATAATAATAATAATAATAATAATAATAATAATAATAATAATAATAATAATAATAATAATAATAATAATAATAATAATAATAATAATAATAATAATAATAATAATAATAATAATAACTTTACAACGACTAAGAAGAAAACACTTATTATAAAACGGCTCAAATAAACTTAAGATCCCCAAGTGACTTGGGTAAAAGAATGATTGTATGTACCGAAGTACTTATATCATATCTATGTTCACCCGAACTTTAAACGCGTCTTAACCGATTGTCGATTTCTCCTCTTCGTCAAGGACCGAAAAGTGTTATGTACTCCACCGCCGAGAATATCGACGGTGTTTCCAATAACCAGCAATCAGGCCATAAGGTTGTAATGCAAAAGCGCTCGGGGAACTTATGTTATATTATCGACGAAGTGTAAGAAGCATCTTCAAGAAAATAGTACCCCACCGATACCTTTCTTCGGTGCTCATTGTTACTATGAGACTTGTGCAATAGATTTTTGTACTCATGAGTTCCGCTTTGTGCCGACCATCATTGAAAACTATAAGAGCGCTTAGCTTTTGGCTTCACCTACCGAGGTCCGCTCGGATGACCCGATCGTGACAATCGCAGAGGTGCTCCTTTACTCCCTAGCCGAACAATCGGGAACGAGGGAGTAAACACATGAGCGAGGCAACCCAGCTTGCAAATCGCTTAAGTCAATATGGTGCATATTGTATGAATACACAAACAAGGAACGGCCGCATAAGTATAATCATATGCAAGAGGAAAGGCTTCATGAAGGAAGCCCCAAGTGAACTGGGTATTTGAATTTGTGCGTCACAAACAAAGTTTGGACAAGGAAATTTTTTACAAGCAACTTTTTTCCAAAAAAGTATAATGCTTGGTCGAACCGAACACAAGTTAAAAATTTAAAAATTTGAGCATGAAGGCAACTTAGCTGGTTAATGTGTTCGGTATTGATGACGTGGTTCGAGCTTGATGCGGGACAAGGTTCCATCCCCCAAGCCGGTCCCGAGGTGGCGGAGCAAAGAGCTCGGCACTCCGAAGTGGTGACATAGCATGGTCAATGCAGGCCGGCAGAGTGATGCCGAAGTCCCCTGCATGGGGTAATGAAGTGTTGACGAGGCCCCCCGTCTAGCCGAGGTGACGTGGTATGTCAGTACGCCGAGTTGACGATACTGCCCAACCCAGATCATTTTCCTGTGCACAAAAAATAGTGCAAACCGGAGATAATAGTAATGATAATAATAAAAAATTTGTGGCATTATTAATAATTTATGCAAAGTGAGTAATAAAGAAATATGGCCTAGCGCCAAAGTCAATGTCGATGCAGGGTGTCGGCATTATGCGGTAAAGGCGTGGCAAAGCCTGAATTCACAGGTCAGTCCGAGTTCTGGATGCGGCATTCGCTGGACTATGTACGGAAACTGACCGAACCATCATGCGACCGGCGTTAATGCGGCCACCATTTGATAGACCTGTGTACATATGATGGACAAACAAGAGTAATAATTCCTTGGGAAAAATGAACCCAAACAAGCAAGAAATACTAGGATTAATAGGACCTGGTTTATTTGTTGTAGCAATCCGAAGAAAGGTGATTCCCAAAATTGGGACTCGATCCGCACACCCATTGCCTGATGGGCGATAAAGCGACGGCATGGCGATGCTGGCTAAGGTTGGCTTGCCGAGGCAAAGCCCTCGGTCCAGCTAACGTGACGGAGCTGGTCGGCTAGTGACGCTGAAGTCTCCGGAGTAGGTTGATGGCGAAGCCCTCGGTCCAGCCGAGATGTCGAAGCCTCGATGTCAGCCGATGAGCCGAAGTAGGTCGGCGTGATGGACACCGGCTTGAAGAAGCAACAGTGCGGCCTTGTCGATGCAGGTCGTGACGTGGTCAATGCCGGCTTGATGAAGTGACCGTGCGGCGATGCCGGTGTGCCTGCTCCGTGTAATCCATGGGACGGCGATGTTGGTGATGATTTATCCTTCGCGATGCTGAACTCTTGTTCGGCTTGCCGAGATGATGATCCGAAAAAGTTGAGTTTGGCTCAACAGAGTGACAATGTGTCTAGCGCAGGTCGGCAGCCGTAGAGCAATGTTGTCGGCCTGGTTTGACACCAGCGCGGTGGTGAAGATCATATTGGAAAAGACTTCAAAATTAGCGGGATGTGTTTGGGAACAAAACACAATACCCAATACAAAACTTCCTTCAAAAAGTATGTCTGAAAACCCGTTCATAAAAAAGATGAGTTCGTGTCGGATTTGTTCTCGCACAGAAAACAGACCTAGAAAGTGATGCACTAATCGGAAGGTTCCCGGAGTTTGGACGGTCGGATCGAGCTGAAATTTTGAGAGGTGGTAGATAAAGGAATTACGCAGACGATCAACGGTTGGATCTTCCAAAGGACGTCCGAGCTAGAAGCTGGACACCGCGCCCTAAACTCGTCCATATTCCCATCCAGATTGGACAGGGCTCCGTTATATCGTGGATTGCCAGAGATTCCTCCATCGGAACTTGACGAAATTTTCCAGGGTTGTTGTAGAATCAATTCTGCACAATTCCACGGAAGCAATCGTTAAAACGACACTTGAGGAGGCAGTGGCCGCGGATACAAGTTCGCTGTCCAGAAAAACAACACAGTCGCCCGAGGGCAATGTTGACGTTGAGCCCCCGGGCTCCCTGGATGATTCCTCCGTGGTCTTGATAGAGATCGGAGTTGACGTTTATAAAGGCCCTCCTCTGAACATGACAATCAGAGGTAGGGCACAGTCCTCGGTCCAGCCAAGGCGACCAATGAGCCGGGCGATTTAAATGCCAAGGTCAGTAGCTGACTGCATGGGCGAGCCATTGATCCTTTTGCCGATCACACAGTGGAACTCTCAATGAAAGCACCAATGTCGGTGTCAAAACCGGCGGATCTCGGTAGGGGTCCCGAACTGTGCGTCTAAGGCGGATGGTAACAGGAGGTGAGGGACACAATGTTTACCTGTGTTCGGCCCTCTCGATGGAGGTAATACCCTACTTCACGCTTGATTGATCTTGATGATATGAGTAGTACAAGAGTTGATCTACCACAAGATCGTAGAGGCTAAACCCTAGAAGCTAGCCTATGGTATGATTGTTTTATATGATCTATCAACTAGGCTGGCCTTGGTTTATATAATGCACCAGAGGCCTAGGATAACAAGAGTCCTAGCCGAATACGCCGGTGGGGGAGGAGTCCTTGTCTTGATCACCAAGTCTTGTGGAATCTTCCTTGTATGCGGCAGCTGTCCGGATTGGTCCATGAGTATACGGCCATGGGGGTCCTCGGCCCAATCTAACAGATCGGGAGATGACATGGTGAGTACCCCCTAGTCCAGGACACCATCAATCATCAAGCAAGGTACTAGCATCATCATAAATATCATTCATAGCAGAAGTGGCCTCATCAATAACTTGCGACATATCAGGATTAATAGCATGTGGTGGCGTTGCAAGTTTACTTATAACAGAAGGTGAATCAAGTGCAGAGCTAGATGGCAGTTCCTTACATCCCCTCGTCTTAGAGGAAAAAAATCTTAGTCTTAGCATCCTTCAGATTCTTCATAGTGATAATTTGATAATAATCCCAAGTGACTCAACAAATATAGCTATGCTCCCTGGCAACGACGCCAGAAAAAGGTCTTGATAACCCACAAGTATAGGGGATCAAAACAGTTTTCGAGGGTAGATTATTCAACCCAAATTTGTTGATTCGACACAAGGGGAGCCAAAGAATATTTTTAAGTACTAGCAGCTGAGTTGTCAATTTAACCACACCTGGAGATTAATTATCAGTAGCAAAGTAGTATGATAGTTTTGATAGTAGTAGCAACAAGAATAGTAACGGTAACCGTGATAGCAATGATTTTCTAGCAAGTGTGTCATGGTGGGCGCACGACAGATGCCAAAGGATGGCTAAAGAGAGGAGGAGGATCGAGGGCACCGTTGGGATCTAGAGGCGAGGTCGGCATGAGCGAGTGTGGGACGTAAGACATACCCAGGTTCGGGGCTCTCCCGAGAGATAACACCCCTAGTCATGCCGAGTGTGGTTTATATGTATTAGTACAACGTTGCTCCTAGAGCTGTTTGGAGGAAGAAGGAAGGCAGACCAAGGCTTATGCTGCTCCTTCTCCTTGTGTGTGTTCTACTGATCGTGTGAGTGTGTGGTGTGTTGTATGCGTGCGTTCGCTGCAAGTGTACATGAGGGCTCCTGGGGGGGTTTTATAGGTCAACACCCCAGGGTTACAATGGTAAAGTTACAAAGCCGTAGGGCCGCATTGTCATCGTCCAGGAAGCCAGTGCTCGGACCCGCCGGGTGTCAGGGCTCGCCGGGTTCTCCGGGCGCGGGCCCGTGTGCCAGGAAGCACTATACTCCGTCTTGTCGACCGTCATAGAGTCGCCGAGTCGAGTCCGCTACAGTGGTGCACCGCCAGGTCACCGTCTACTGGCGTCAGCAATGACGATGGGTGCGCTGTAGCCACGCTGGCCTCGGTCAGCGAGGTAGGTGGGGCACTGTTGCCACACCTCTGCCGGTCAGAGGAGTTGGTGGGGCACTGTTGCCACGCTCATCCCTTTAATGGAGACTCGTCCCATCACACGCCTTGGATGGGATGGGAGCTGACCCATGGCTGGGTTGAGGAACACACCACGGGGGAGCTGGCTTGCTGGAGAAGTCTTGGTTCGCCGGGTTCGGCCGGCTTGTGCCAGCTGGCAGGGCCAGGTCGAAGATTTCGGCGGGGTTGAGGGACTTGTCCGGGTTGACGAACCTGGCCAAGTGTGGGCCGGATTGAGGGGCAATGCCGGCCCCGATGTTTTTGAAAAGGATTCGAGTTCCATTGCCTGCCCGTGGTTCATCCCCTCGACAGTAGTCTTCGAAGCTGTGAAGGCCCGCCAAACGATGACATGTACCTAGGGTAGGGTCTTAGGCCTGACCTAGACACCCTACCCAAGGACACTGCCCTACGGTTAAAGACATTCAAAGTCCAACAGAAGGCAACGGAAGACACCGCCTGAAATCACCATGAAGTGCAATCCACTCGACAGTATATTCCACTCGGATACCTCAGTTCCACTCGACCACAGAAACGTCACTCGACCATACAAAGAACCACTTGGAGTACAGAAGATCTAAGGCCACCCCAGGATGGCAACGGTCAGGCGTTCACTCTGTAGTCATCAAGACAATTAATAGCTTGCGTTACAAGTAACGCCCATGTCTTAACTCACATTGAACCCTGTGTAACCAAGGGCTAGAGGGGCCTGCCACACTCTATATAAGCCACCCCCTCCTCTGGCACTAGGGTTCGCACCCCCTGTAACACTCACGCATAATCTAGTCCACAAGCCTCTGAGGCACCAAGACGTAGGGCTGTTACCTCCTCCGAGAGGGGCCCGAACTCGTAAACTTGCGTATACAACCTTGACATAGCTAG
Source organism: Aegilops longissima (assembly GCA_021605205.1). Lineage (NCBI taxonomy): Eukaryota > Viridiplantae > Streptophyta > Magnoliopsida > Poales > Poaceae > Aegilops > Aegilops longissima. The sequence continues at coordinate 335,668,398 of CM038679.1, forward strand.
GGCCTTGCCTCGTCCTACGTACCCCATAATCTTACTGTCAGACTCCCATGACAGTTGGCGCCCACCTTGGGGCAGGCGTCTTAGCGACTTCCGGTGAGGTTGCAGCTTTTACGATCTCCATCAACATGGTTTCCGGTGGTGGTTTGTCCCAGGGCCACGAGGTCCACCTTGGAGCGCTTGTTTTCATCCCCAACGACTCCGCCTAGCTCCAAGAAGCCCCCCCCTCGACATCGATACTCTCCCCGTTCACGAGACGACGCACTTTCGCGTGTGCGCTTGCGGCATCCTTTAGCGGCAGCCATCGACCCAGTATCGGTCGGCTCCCGCGGCATCTTCGCTCCCCGCTATTCACTCTCAAAAGCGATATGGTCGATCGCGGCCCTAGCGATGGATGAAGCATGCGGTGGCTCGACAGTCGACCACCCCTCAGGTCGCGGCAATTGAGCCCGACGAATCTCTCTACAGATTGTTCGATCTGCCGGCTGGTCACTCGTACACTCTTTCCGAGTGCGAGAGCAACAACCTTGCGGCGGAAGTTCTCATGGTCGACTCCCCATGTAGCCCACCCGGATTTCGCCGCAGTGGCGGCGGCGGCGGAGACGACCCAGCACGTGATCATGACGAATACTATCCCCAAGCCCTCACTTCAGAGCAAAGGGAGGAGCTGCATCGCCGCAATGTCCAGGCGCTCCAGAGCCCCATCATTTGGGAGACATCCGAGGTTAGGGCCTTGGAAGCTGCGCACTTGGCCACCTTGGCTGAGCGTACGCATCTAGAGAATCTCCAACAGTCACTCGACGAACGCGCCCATCAGCAGATCGCCGGATCCAGTCGATGGCCACGACAACTGTTTCCACCTGAACCTCGGGTATCCCGTACTCCGATTCAAAATGTCGCATCAGCTGCACGCATAGCAGAGTCAATTCAGCCGTCTCGTTCAGAAGCTGGTAGAGGTTTGTTGCAGATCCAAGCGCTGCTCCGGGCAGCTGGAGAACAAAACTCGACTGTTTCTTAGTCGTGTAACAGAAAATCATAGCATATCTATGGTTGCAGACACAGTTTAGTCGGCACATAGTCCAGGATTGCTTCCACGGCATGAAGACCGTGGTCACCGCCAGGATCAGTATCTGGGTCGAGGACACGAGCAGTATGATCATTGATATCCCCGTGATGACCACCGTCGAGTGCTTTCGCCCCCTCCGAGCGGCGGGTTGTACGCGCCCCGCCGGTATGACGACAGGCGCCCGTATGGTGACGAGTGGAGAGCTCTAGTCGACCGTAGAGAGCCTGGGTTCGACGCGAGGTCACTCCTCGTGCAGAGTTTGGTCGATAGTGGCCGAGCACACAGGGAAGGACAAGACAGAGACCGTACTAGTGGAAGCAGAGCATTTGTTTCTCGGCCCGAGTTTTTCAGTAGAGCCATCCGAGCTGCTAAGATCCCTCCCAACTTCAGGTAGACGACGGGAGTGAGTAAGTTCACCGATGAGTCGAAGCCCGACATATGGATGGAATATTACGGAGTGGAAGTGCAGTTTAGTGGAGGCAACGGTGATATAGCCATGAAGCACCTCCGCCTGATGCTTTAGGGTTCGGCCAGGGCCTGGTTGAATCTGTTGGCCCCTGGAAGTATTTTCTGTTGGGATTAGTTAGCCCGACTGTTCATCAAAACATTCGAGGGCACTTGCAAGCAACCTGCTGGGCTGACTGAATTGCAGCATTGCATCCAGAAACGGAATGAGACTTTGAGAGACTACATCCAGAGATGGACTACCCTTCATCATACAGTGGAAAAGAGGGCGTCCGTTACAGAGAGCTCAACCTGAAGTTCGGTCGTTCAGGAGACATGTCTCTAGCCCGAATGATGGAAATAGCCACTCAATATGCTAACGGTGAAGAAGAAGACCGACTCTGAAGTGGCAAGGGAAAACCCATCAACCAGGACATTGGCGGTGGGAATTCCGGTCGGAAGCAAAAGTGTAAAGCTAAACCTACGGGTCCTGCTGAGGCCGCAGTTTTGAATCAAGGAAAGTTCAAGGGAAAGCCCAAAGGGCCATGGATCCCCAAAAAGGTGAAAGATCAGGCAGGCAACGATGTTCTCGATTTACCATGTCATATACACACTAATAAGATGAAGAGGGTAACTTGATTCTGCCCAAGCATACCACTCGACAGTGCCGACTTCTGATTCAGAGTTTCCGAGAGGGTCAACCCAGTGAGAAGGAATCTGATAAGGAGGAAAAAAAGTGGAAGATGATGGTTACCCTAATGCCAATGCTACCTTGGTGATTTTTGCTGACATAGAGAGCAAAAGTCGATTGAAAGTCATTAATAGGGAAGTGAATATGGTTACTCCGGCAACTATGATGTATTTGAAGTGGTCGAAGACTCCTATTACATTCAACCAGTCAAATCACCCAGCGCACATCGCTACCCCTGGATGGCAAGCATTGGTGGTCGACCTAGTCGTTGGGGGCACCCGACTGACTAAGGTCCTTATGGATGGGGGCAGTGGATTAAACATTCTGTACGCTGAGACCCTCTAAGGGATGGGCATTCCGATGTCCAAACTCAGTGAGAGTAACATGCAGTTCCACGATGTCATCCCCGGAAAGAAGGCAAAGTCACTCAGACAGATCACTCTTGATGTCGTTTTCGGTGATTCGAAGAATTACCGCAAGGAAAAGTTGATGTTTGAGGTGGTGGATTTCCATAGCGCGTATCATGCTATTTTGGGCAGGCCCGCATATGCTCGTTTCATTGCTTGACCATGTTAAGTGTATCTCTAGTTGAAGATGCCTGGGCCCAGAGGACTGATCACAGTCATAGGGAGTCGCCTAAGTAGAAGAGTGTCTTCAGAAAGGCTTAAAGATTGCTGACGAGCAGATGGCACCAGTAGAGATGGAAGAATACAAGAAGAATGCAGATCCGAGTGATTTGTTGCGAGCCAAGAAGCCTGCCTCGGAGTCAGCATTTCAATCGGCCGGAGAGACAAATCCTATCCATATTCACCCGGAAGACCCCAATGCTGCTCCAACCCACATCTCAACAACACTCGACAGCAAATAGGAAGAAGTGCTCATCTAGTACCTCCGTGAGAACTTGGACATCTTCGCATGGAAACCATCAGACATGCCGGGTGTACCCAGGGGACTGGCTGAGCACCGTTTGCGTGTTGACCCAAAAGCAAAACCAGTGAAAGAGAATCTCCGATGGTCCACCATGGAAAAAAGAAAGGCGATTGGCGAGGAAGTGGCTCAGCTCCTTGCAGCTGAGTTCATTCGGGAGATATACCACTCCGAGTGGCTCGCCAGCGTCGTCATATTCCCTAAGAAAGATGATTCACTTTGTATGTGCATAGATTTCAAACATATCAATCAGGCCTGCCCAAAAGATCATTTTCCTTTCCCCCGAATTGGTTAGATTGTTGACTCAACTGCGGGGTGTGAGTGTTTGTCTTTTCTGGATGCATATTACGGGTATCATCAGATCCGTTTGCATGGACCCAATGAAATAAAAACGGCCTTCATCACCCCATTTGGGTGTTATTGCTATGTTACCATGCCTTTTAGACTTAAGAATGCTGGTGACATGTTCATTCCCATGCTTCAGAAGTGCCTGCTCACTCAGATCAGTCGGGACGTGGAAGCATACATGGATGATATCGTGGTCAAGTCCCGCAAAGATTCCGACCTGCTGTCTGACCTCGCTGAGACCTTTGCCAACCTAAGAAGATATGATATCAAGCTCAATCCGTCGAAATGCACATTAGGAGTCCCATGAGGGAAGTTACTCGATTTTCTTGTTTCCGAACGAGGGATCGATGCAAACCCGGAAAAGATTGGAGCAATTCTCGTCTTACAGGTTGTCAGGGCTCGCCGGGTTCTCCGGGAAGGGGCCCCGTGTGCCAGGAAGCACTGTTCTCCGTCTTGTCGACCGTTGATACGTCTCCAACGTATCTATAATTTTTGATTGTTCCATGCTATTATATTATCTATTTTGGATGTTTAATGGGCTTTATTATACACTTCTATATTATTTTTGGGACTAACCTATTAACCAAAGGACCAGTGCAAATTGCTGTTTTTTTGCCTATTTCAGTGTTCCGCAGAAAAGGAATATCAAACGGAATGAAACCTTCGGGAGAGTGATTTTTGGAACAAACGTGATCCAGAGGACTAGGAGTGGACGTCAAGAAAGAAGCGAGGAGGCCACGAGGCAAGGAGGCGTGCCTGCCCCTTGGGCGCGCCCCCACCCTCGTGGGCCCCTCGCAGCTCCACTGACCTACTTCTTCCTCCTATATATACCCATATACCCCGAAAACATCCAGGAGCACCACGAAACCCTATTTCCACCGCGGCAACCTTTTGTACCCGTGAGATCCCATCTTGGGGCCCTTTCCGGCGCTCCGCCGGAGGGGGAATCGATCACGGAGGGCTTCTACATCAACACCATAGCCTCTCCGATGATGTGTGAGTAGTTTACCACAGACCTTTGGGTCCATAGTTATTAGCTAGATGGCTTCTTCTCTTTCTTTGGATCTCAATACAAAGTTCTCCTTGATTCTCTTGGAGATCTATTCGATGTAATTCTTTTTGCGGTGTGTTTGTCGAGATCCGATGAATTGTGGGTTTATGATCAAGATTATCTATGAACAATATTTGAATCTCCTCTGAATTCTTTTATGTATGATTTGTTATCTTTGCAAGTCTCCTCGAATTTTCAATTTGGTTTGGCCTACTAGATTGATCTTTCTTGCAATGGGAGAAGTGCTTAGCTTTGGGTTCAATCTTGTGGTGTCCTTTCCCAGTGATAGCAGGGGCAGCAAGGCACATATTGTATTGTTGCCATCGAGGATAAAAAGATGGGGTTTATATCATATTGCTTGAGTTTATCCCTCTACATCATGTCATCTTGCCTAATGTGTTACTCCGTTATCATGAACTTAATACTCTAGATGCATGCTGTATAGCGGTCGATGTGTGGAGTAATAGTAGTAGATGCAGAATCGTTTTGGTCTACTTGTCGCGGACGTGATCCCTATATATATGATCATGCCTAGATATTATCATAACTATGCAGTTTTCCATCAATTGCTCGACAGTAATTTGTTCACCCACCGTAATACTTATGCTATCTTGAGAGAAATCACCAGTGAAACCTATGGCCACCGGGTCTATTTTCTATCATATAAGTTTCCAATCTATTTTTACTTTGCAATCTTTACTTTCAATCTATATCATAAAAATACCAAAAATATTTATCTTATTATCTCTATCAGATCTCACTTTTGCAAGTGGCCGTGAAGGGATTGACAACCCCTTTATTGCGTTGGTTGCAAGGTTCTTATTTGTTTGTGTAGGTACGAGGCGTCTTGCGTGTAGTCTCCTACTGGATTGATACCTTGGTTCTCAAAAACTGAAGGAAATACTTACGCTACTTTGCTGCATCACCCTTTCCTCTTCAAGGGAAAAACCAACGCAAGCTCAAGAGGTAGCAACCGTCACGGAGTGGCCGAGTCGAGTCTGCTACAGTGGTGCACCGCCAGGCCACCGTCTAGTGGCGTCAGAAGTGACGATGGGTGCGCTGTATCCACGCCGGCCTCGATCAGTGGGGGAGGTGGGGCACTGTTGCCACACCTCTGCCAGTCAGAGGAGCTGGTGGGGCACTGTTGCCATGCTCATCCCCTTAATGGAGACTCGTCCCATCGCACGCCTTGGATGGGACGGGAGCTGACCCATGGCTAGGTTAAGGAACACACCATGGGGGAGCTGGCTTGCTGGAGAAGTCTTGGTTCGCCGGGTTCGGCCGGCTTGCGCCAGCCAGCAGGGCCGTGTTGCCGTCTTGGCCGGGTCGAAGAGTTCGACCGGGTGGACAAACCTGACCAAGTATGGTCCGGAATGAGGGGCGATGCCGGCCCCGATTTTTTTGAAAAGGATCCGGGTTCCATTTCCTGCCCGTGGTTCATCCCCCCGACAGTAGTCTCCGAAGCTGTGAAGGTCCGCCTAATGATGACATGTAGCTAGGGTAGGGTCTTAGGCCTGACCTGGACACCGTATCCAAGGACATGATAACCCACAAGTATAGGGGATCGCAACAGTTTTCGAGGGTAGAGTATTCAACCCAAATTTATTGATTCGACACAAGGGGAGCCAAAGAATATTCTCAAGTATTAGCAGGTGAGTTGTTAATTCAAACACACCTGGATAACTTAATATCTGCAGCAAAGTATTTAGTAGCAAAGTAGTATGGAAGTAACGGTAATGGTAGCAAAAGTAACAGTAGCAGTTTTGTAGTAATTGTAACAGTGGCAACGGAAAAGTAACTAAGCGGAGAACAATATGTGAAAAGCTCGTAGGCATTGGATCGGTGATGGAGAATTATGCCGGATGCGATTCCTCATGCAATAGTTATAACATAGGGTGACACAGAACTAGCACCAGTTCATCAATGTAATGTAGGCATGTATTCCGAATATAGTCATACGTGCTTATGGAAAAGAACTTGCATGCCATCTTTTGTCCTACCCTCCCGTGCCAGCGGGGTCCTATTGGAAACTAAGGGATATTAAGGCCTCCTTTTAATAGAGTACCGGACCAAAGAATTAACACTTAGTGAATACATGAACTCCTCAAACTACGGTCATCACTGGTAAGTATCCCGATTATTGTCACTTCGGGGTTAATGGATCATAACACATAATAGGTGACTATAGACTTGCAAGATAGGATCAAGAACTCACATATATTCATGAAAACATAATAGGTTCAGATCTGAAATTCATGGCACTCGGGCCCTATTGACAAGCATTAAGCATAGCAAAGTCATAGCAACATCAATCTCAGAACATAGTGGATACTAGGGATCAAACCCTAACAAAACGAACTCGGTTACATGGTAAATATCATCCAACCCATCACCGTCCAGCAAGCCTATGATGGAATTACTCACGCACGGTGGTGAGCATCATGAAATTGGTGATGGAGGAAGGTTGATGATGACGATGGCGACGGATTCCCCTCTCCGGAGCCCCGAACGGACTCCAGATCAGCCCTCCCGAGAGTGATTAGGGCTTGGCGGCGGCTCCGTATCGTAAAACACGATGAATCCTTCTCTATGATTTTTTTCTCCCCGAACGTGAATATATAGAGTTGGGGTTGAGGTCGTTGGAGCACCAGGGGGCCCACGAGGCAGGGGGCGCGCCCAGGGGGTAGGCGCACCCCCACCCTCGTGGACAGGGTGTGGCCCCCTGGCCTTGATTCTTTTGCCAATATTTTTTGTATATTCCAAAAATATTCTCCGTAAAGTTTCAGGTCATTCCGAGAACTTTTATTTCTGCACAAAAATAACACCATGGCAATTCTGCTGAAAACAGCGTCAGTCTGGGTTAGTTCCATTCAAATCAAGCAAGTTAGAGTCCAAAACAAGGGAAAAGTGTTTGGAAAAGTAGATACGATGGAGACGTATCAACTCCCCCAAGATTAAACCTTTGCTTGTCCTCAAGCAATTCAGTTGACAAACTGAAAGTGATAAAGAAAAACTTTTACAAACTCTGTTTGCTCTTGTTGTAATAAATATGTAAAGCTAGCATTCAAAATTTTCAGCAAAGATTATGAACTAACCATATTCACAATAACACTTAGGTCTCATATTTTCTCATATCAATGGTATAATCTACTAGCAAGCCATAATAATAAATCTCGGATGACAACACTCACTACAAGAAATATGTCAATTAGTGACCTTCTCTTAGTGACCCCAGCGGAATTGGTCGTAAATCCACGGCCATTTCGCTTGGAAGGGCTCAGACGCTGAAATTGCTTACACCAAATGGTCACAAAGCAGACAAGAGGCGCCAATGACCTTATTTCTACCTGATTACGGCCAATATAAATGGTCATGAGGTTGTGAACACGGATGCATTGGTACTTATTGCTATGACTAGGCGCCACCTCATCAGTTTTGCCTATGTGTCATGTCCATGTGTCAATTTTTGCCCTAGGTTGTGAAGCAACCTATATTTCTGTCATTCCCAAAATTCTGAAAAAAATTGGGCATTCTTTACTATCCAAATCATTGCCTCATGACAATATTCAACTCCATTTGCCTGGTAAATCTTCCTCGGCAAATTTCCAAAGTTTTTGTTCAACTCAAACCGCTGTGAAGGAAGTACTAGCTAGGCATATTCTAATGAGCTGAATTTTTGCCACATCTTCTATATTCCCAAATCATTGTTCTCCACAAAATTTGAGCCCCATCTAACAATACATGTGAGTGTGGCTTCAGCATTCATATTTCTGTCCAGTGTGGTACGTTGCAAAGCAAGTGGCACCTAGGCTCCTCCATTTGAGCTGCAAATTTTCCAAGATAGTGTCCTTAGTAGATGATCATCCTCGGCCAAAACTCAGGCCCATTGGCCATGTGCATTTTCCGTACCACTAATCAAACACTTGGGTGCTAATTCATGTTTGAGCATTGTTCGGTCTCCTCGTGAGATTCTTCTGTTGTTATTTTCTTCCAAGCATCTACCTGGGGAGTGCCAAACCTACTAGACATGCCTAGGCTTCCCAGAATGCATGGCAACGCCACGGTCATGCGGTGACCACGCGGCGGGCATGCGAGACTACGCACTTTGGAGTTGTGGCCCTAGGCCACCGTCCAAACCTCAACGTATCACCACCAAACCATGTATTTGTGCTTAAATAGATACTATGTACCTAGAAATGATTTTTGGAAACAATAAAGAGCAAACTATAAGGCAGTTGCAGTTCAAATTTGACCCGCTTCCTGCTGAATCGGCGGAAATTTGTATTTTTCACCAAAGTGGATAAAACTTTTTTACACCCAAGCATTTTGTCAATTGTGCATTAAACATGGCCTAGTATTTTATAAAATTAATTTAGTCTGTTTTTGCAACAATTATTTGGTAGTTCCTTCACAAAAAAACCTCATTGCGGGCACTCGAAAAATGGAAAATGAATTTTTCATGCAAAGAAAATGAAAACTCCCTTAGGAAATATTGTTTGGAATTTCAAGATGCACCCTTGTGCACAATATGAGGTTATTTGAGCAAACTATGCCATGAATGTGGCCATAAGATTGATCATTTGGCTTGAAAGCTATGAATCTTAACGCATGATAGCTCGTTTCTGAGAACATTTTTTTAAATAATTGTGGTATTACAAGTTTATTATTTTTCCTGGAAACTTGGTCACATATGATGACACAATGCGAAGGTTTTCCAATTTTTTGTTTTTTTTGAATTTTTTATGCCCGTTTCAAAATGCGGTCAAAATGGCGGGAATGACCGTTCCTAGCTAGTGGTCGAATCTTGGAAAACTTTTTGTGTTTCTATTATTTAATAGATACATATGTACCTAGAAATGATTTTTGGAAAAAATAAAGAGCAAACTATGAGGGAGCCGCACTTAAAATTTGACCCGCTTCCTGCTGAATCGGCGGAAATTTGTGTTTTTCACGAGAGGTGGATAAAACTTTTTTACACCCAACCATTTTGTCAATTGTGCATTAAACATGTCCTAGTATTTTATAAAATTGATTTAGTCCATTTTTGCAACAATTATTTGGTAGTTCCTTCACAAAAAACCCCATTGCGGGCACTCGAAAAATAGAAAATGAATTTTTCATCCAAGGAAAATGAAAACTCCCTTAGGCAACATTGTTTGGAATTCCAAGATGCACCCTTGTGCACAATATGAGGTCATTTGAACAAACTATGCGATGAATGTGGCCACAAGATTGATCATTTGGCTTGAAAGCCATGAATCTTCACGCATGATAGGTCGTTTCTGAGAACACTTTTTTAAATAATTGCCGTATTACAAGTTTATTATTTTTCCTGGAAACTTGGTCACATATGATGACACAATGCGAAGGTTTTCCAATTTTTTGATTTTTTAATTTTTTATGCCTGTTTCAAAATGCGGTCAAAACGGCGGGAATGACCGTTCCTAGCTAGTGGTCAAATCTTGGAAAACTTTTTGTGTTTCTCTGATTAAATAGATACATATGTACCTAGAAATGATTTTTGGAAAAAAATGAAGAGCAAACTATGATGCAGCCGCAGTTCAAATTTGACCCACTTCCTGCTGAATTGGGGGAAATTTGTCTTTTTCACTAGAGGTGGATAGAACTGTTTTACACCACCCCATTTTGTCAATTGTGCATTAAACATGTCCTAGTATTTTATAAAATTGATTTAGTCCGTTTTTGCAACAATTATTTGGTAGTTCCTTCACAAAAAGACTCATTTTGGGCACTCCAAAAATGGAAAATTGATTTTTTTCTTTATTCGAGGAATAACACTACTAATTATTTGGAAACTTAACAAAAAATTTCATAAAAAGAGAAGAAAATTACCACCGGGCGTCGTGGTGCTGCGTTGGAGCTCACGCTGCAATGGAGCTTCGCCGGCCGCCGTGGTGCTGCGTTGGTAGCGCCTATTGTTAATCAATTATGACCATTTTAGATGGTCATAACGTCATCAAAGCCTGCACTTTGTTCTGATTGGTCTATAGGCATGTCACGCGGATCAAGCATTAGAGACCGTCAGATACTGCCAGATCCAACGGCCCACACCTCTCACCCTATCCCCCACCCACACCCGCCCGAAAGCAGCTCCCCTCACGTACACCACATGTCATTGAGGGCACTCACATGTGGGCCTAATTCCTCGTGGGCCCGCCTGTCAGTAGCCTAATGCCTCCCTCTCCCCCGCAACCACTTACCCACCGCACACCACTCCTGCCCCCATGACCCGCAGCCCAAACCCTAAACCCTCCCATCGGACCGCCGCCGCTATCTACAACGCCAGATCCCACCTCAAGCCGCTCGTCATCATCTTGCTCCTCACCTTCCCCGCCGACCACCCGCTCCGCGACCACCTCGTCGCCACCGCCGCCTCCTCCCTCGCCTCCGCGTTCTCCGCGTCGCTCTCTGACCGCTGACAAGATCGAGCCGTATCTCTCCCTCTCTCCCACGGCGCCAGATCTGCGCCGTTGTCGAGCTGGATCCGCGCCTTGTTGAGCCTCCACGGCCACAGTGGGCCTTCCGGATCCGTTCCGTCGTTGAGCTGGATCCGCGCCTCGTCGCGCGTCCTCGTCTGCCTCTGCGGCTGCGTTGCGGGCTTCTACTATGTCGCCAACCCGCTCATCTTTCACCGCGGTCGCCGTCCGTCTGACCTCCTCACGGCCTCGCCAGGAGGCCCGGCCCTCCAGTCACACCATGGCCGACTTCCTCAAGGTAACTTTCGGTGTCAAACCCGGCGGATCTCGGGTAGAGGGTCCCGAACGGTGCGTCTAAGGCAGATGGTAACAGGAGGCGGGGGACATGATGTTTACCCAGGTTCGGGCCCTCTCGATGGAGGTAATACCTTACTTCCTGCTTGATTGATCTTGATGATATGAGTATTACAAGAGTTGAGCTACCACGAGATCATAGAGGCTAAACCATAGAAGTTAGCCTATGGTATGATTGTTGTTGTCCTACGGACTAAGCCCTCCGGTTTATCTGATACCTTTGGAGGGGCTAGGGTTACAGAGTCGGTTACAAGGAGGAGATCTACATATCCGTATTGCCAAGCTTGCCTTCCACGCCAAGGAGAGTCCCATACGGACACGGGACGCAGTCTTCAATCTTGTATCTTCATAGTCCAACAGTCTGGCTAAAGTATATAGTCCGGATGTCCGAGGACCCCCTAATCCAGGACTCCCTCAGTAGCCCCTGAACCAGGCTTCAATGACGTTGCATCCGGCGCATAGATTGTCTTCGGCATTGCAAGGCGGGTTCCTCCTCCGAATAATCCATGAAAGATTTTGAACACAAGGATAGTGTCCGGCTCTGAAAAACAAATTCCACATACCACCATAGAGAGAATAATATTTCCACAAATCTAATCTGCTGACAACTTTTCATAACGTGACATCACACCACGGTATGGTCATTATCCGAGCCGTTTCTCCCCGCCTGCCACTGCATGCTTCGCGAGGCGGTTTTATTGGCACGTCTTGTCGAAGTAGAGATCGTGTCCCCCTTATCACGGGATTCTCGTCAATACGAGTATGGGTAACCCAATCGTGCCTGTTGATATGACTCCCCGATTTTAGGCAAGTTCCAAACGGCCACGCGGAGGACGCTTGATATTCACCCTCTTTATAAAGGGGCCAAGGCCTATCCTTTTCTTCTCGCGCTCAATCGAAACCTTCCCCCACCCCGAGTTCCAGCACCCTAGGCTCAGGCTAGGCATTCCGGACCTTCAATCATGTCCGGATCCAACCTTCAAGGTCGATGGATGCCCTCCTCCATTACAGAGGAGGACATCAAGAAGCTAAGAGAAGCCAGGTATCAGACCGCCAAAATCTTGCACAGGCTACTGATACGTCTCCAACGTATCTATGATTTTTCATTGCTCCATGCTATATTATCTATTGTTTTGGAGTATATTGGGCTTTATCTTCCACTTTTATATTACTTTTGGGACTAACATATTAACCGAAGGACCAGCCCAGAATTGCTGTTTTTTGCCTATTTCAGTGTTTCAAAGAAACGGAATATCAAACGGAGTCCAAACGGAATGAAATCTTCGGGAACGTGATTTTCTCATCAGATAAGACCCAGGAGACTTGGACCCTCCGTCAAGAAATCCACGAGGCGGCCACGAGGGTGGAGGGCGCGCCCCCCCTAGGGCGCGCCCCCTGCCTCGTGGGCCCCTCGAAGCTCCACCGACGTACTCCTTCCTCCTATATATACCTACGTACCCCCAACAGATCAGATTCGGAGCCAAAAACCTAATTCCACCGCCGCAACTTTCTGTATCCACGATATCCCATCTTGGGGCCTATTCCGGAGCTCCGCCGGAAGGGGAATCCACCACGGAGGGCTTCTACATCATCATCATAGCCTCTCCGATGGAGTGTGAGTAGTTTACCTCAGACCTTCGGGTCCATAGTTAGTAGCTAGATGGCTTCTTCTTTCTTTTTGGATCTCAATACAATGTTCTCCCCCTCTCTCGTGGAGATCTATTTGATGTAATCTTCTTTTTTGCGGTGTTTGTTGAGACCGATGAATTGTGGGTTTATGATCAAGATTATCTATGAGCAATATTTGAATCTTCTCTGAATTCTTTTATGTATGATTGGTTATCTTTGCAAGTCTCTTCGAATTATCCGTTTGGTTTGGCCAACTAGATTGGTAGTTCTTGCAATGGGAGAAGTGTTTATCTTTCGGTTCAATCTTGCGGTGTCCTTACCCAGTGACAGATAGGGTTGCAAGGCACGTATTGTATTGTTGCCATCGAGGATAACAAGATGGGGTATTTATCATATTGCATGAATTTATTCCTCTACATCATGTCATCTTGCTTGAGGCGTTACTCTGTTTTGATTAACTTATTACTCTAGATGCATGCTGGAGAGCGGTCGATGAGTGGAGTAATAGTAGTAGATGCAGGTAGGATTCGGTCTACTTGTCTCGGACGTGATGCCTATATACATGATCATACCTAGATACTCTCATAACTATGCTCAATTCTGTCAATTGCTCAACAGTAAGTCGTTCACGCACCGTAAAATACCTATGCTCTTGAGAGAAGCCACTAGTGAAACCTATGGCCCCCGGGTCTATTCTCATCATATTAATCTTCCTACGCTTTATTATTGCTTTGCTTTTTTACTTTTCTTTTATTTTACTTTGCATCTTTATACCAAAAATACCAAAAATATTATCTATCATCTCTATCAGATCTCACTCTCGTAAGTGACCGTGAATGGATTAGCAACCCCTATTCGCGTTGGTTGCGAGGAGTTATTTGCTTTGTGTAGGTATGAGGAACTTGCGCGTGGCCTCCTACTGGATTGATACCTTGGTTCTCGAAAACTGAGGGAAATACTTACGCTACTCTGCTGCATCATCCTCTCCTCTTTGGGGAAAACCAACGCAAGCTCAAGACGTAGCAAGAAGGATTCTGGCGCCGTTGCCGGGGAGTCTATGAAAAAGTCAACATACCAAGTACCCATCACAATCCCTATCTCTCGCACTACATTATTTGCCATTTGCCTCTCGTTTTCCTCTCCCCCGCTTCACCCTTGCCATTTTATTCGCCCTCTCTTTTCCGTTCACCTTTATGTCTTTCTTGGCTCACTTTCTCGCTTGGTTGAAATAGTTGAGTATTTATTCCTAAACAGAGAAGCTAATATCTATGGATCCTCATCCACTTGCCAATCTTTTTCAGAGATCCAATTATGATGAACCAATTCCTAGTGATTTGGATGCACTAGATTATCTTTATAAGCTTTTGCCTGAGATCCGTAAATCTAAAAATTGTGATGAAGTGCTTCACGATAGATCTTTGAATAAAAAGCATGATTGCAATGATTTTATTATAAATTCTATTGATGTAAATTATGCTAATAATATGGAAAACCCTAAGCTTGGGGATGCTAGTTTTGCTATGTCCAATAGTCATGATTGGGGAGATTCTTCTTATGATCTTGAAAATTTATTTAAGCCCCATGATGAACATAAGATTGATAATAGTGTTTGCAATAATATTGAAAGTGGGTTTGGAAGAGTGTCAACTTTAGATCCCACATATTTGGATAACATTCGATCTTATGAAATTTTTGATAAAAGTGGGCTTGGAGAAATCATGACTTTAGTTAATGATAATCCCACTATTTTGGAAGAGTGTCAACTTCGCATGCATGTGGATCGTGTTGAGAATATGTTATGTGATATCTATATTGTTAAATTTTCTAATGGTCCTATGTGTAATTATTATGAGAGAGGAAAGTATGGTTATATAAATTTTCATGTTACTAAATCACCTCTCGTTATGCTGAGATTGCTATTGTTCCTTTCCGCTTCCTTGCATATGCTAGTTTTTGCTTGCTACGATAATTTGTTTGCCTATAATATGCCTATGCATAGGAAGTATGTTAGACTTAAGTGTGTTTGTCACATGTTTTATGATGCTCTCTTTGTGCCTCAATTCTTGTCTTTCTTGTGAGCATCATTGAAATCTCGATGCCTAGCTAAAAAGGCTTTAAAGAAAAGCACTTGTTGGGAGACAACCCAATATTTTTCTTTGCTGCTTAGTAATAAATAATCCATCTACCTTTTGTTTAGATGTGGTTTTATGTTTTAATTAGTGTTTGTGCCAAGTTAAACCTATAGGATCTTCTTGGATAATATTTATTTGATCTTGCTGTAATTTACAGAAACTTACGGTTCATGAAAATAATTGTTAAAAATCACCAGAACGTGATAAAATAGTGATTCCAATTTCTGCTGATCAATGAACAAATTTCCTAGGTCTATTTTTGCTTAATTTTTGGAGTTCCAGAAGTTTGCGTTAGTTACAGGTTACTACAGACTGTTCTGTTTTTCGTGTGTTGTTTGCTTATTTTGATGAATCTATGGCTAGTAAAATAGTTTATAATCCATAGAGAAGTTGGAATACAGTAGGTTTAACACCAATATAAATAAAGAATGATTTCATTACAGTACCTTGAAGTGGTCTTTTGTTTTTTTCGCTAACGGAGCTCACGAGATTTCTGTTGAGTTTTGTGTTGTGAAGTTTTCAAGTTTTGGGTGAATTTTTTTGATGGATTATGGAACAAGGAGTGGCAAGAGCCTAAGCTTGGGGATTCCCATGGCACCCCCAATATAATCCAAGGAAATCAAAAAGTCAAAGCTTGGGGATGCCCCGGAAGGCATCCGCTCTTTCGTCCACTTCCATCGGTAACTTTACTTGGAGCTATATTTTTATTCACCACATGATATGTGTTTTGCTTGGAGCGTCTTGTATTATTTGCGTCTTTTCTTGTTAGTTTACCACAATCATCCTTGATGTACACACCTTTTGAGAGAGCCATACATGAATTGGAAATTTGTTAGAATACTCTATGTGCTTCACTTATATCTTTTGAGCTTGGTAGTTTTGCTCTATGTGCTTCACTTATATCTTTTGAGCTTTATAGTTTTGCTCTAGTACTTCACTTATATCTTTTAGAGCATGATGGTGGATTTGTTTTAAAGAAACTATTGATCACTCATGCTTCACTTAGATTATTTTGAGAGTCTTAAATAGCATGGTAATTTTCTTAATAATAATAATGTGCTTGGTATTCAAGATTTGTAAGACTTTATTTTGAGTGTGTTGAATACTAAGAAAAGTTTGATGCTTGATTATTGTTTTGAGATATGAAGGTGGTAATATTAGAGTCATGCTAGTTGAGTAGTTGTGAATTTGAGAAATACTTGTGTTAAAGTTTGTGATTCCCGTAGCATGCACGTATGGTGAACCGTTATGTGATGAAGTCGGAGCATGATTTATTTATTGATTGTCTTCCTTATGAGTGGCGGTCAGGGACGAGCGATGGTCTTTTCCTACCAATATATCCCCCTAGGAGCATGCTCGTAATACTTTGCTTTGATAACTTGTAGATTTTTGCAATAAGTATATGAGTTCTTTATGACTAATGTTGAGTCCATGGATTATACGCATTTTTCTCACCCTTCCACCATTGCTAGCCTCTCCAATACCGCACACTTTTCTCCGGTATCATACACCCACCATAAACCTTCCTCAAAACAGCCACCATACCTACCTATCATGGCATTTCCACAACCATTCTGAGATATATTGCCATGCAACTTTCCACCGTTCCGTTTATTATGACACGCTCCATCATTGTCATATTGCTTAGCATGATCATTTAGTTGACATCGTATTTGTGGCAAAGCCACCGTTCATAATTCTTTCGTACATGTCACTTATGAATCATTGCATATCCCAGTACACCGCCGGAGGCATAAACATAGAGTCATATTTTGTTCTAAGTATCGAGTTGTAATTGTTGAGTTGTAAGAAAAATAAAAGTGTGATGATCATCATTTTTAGAGCATTGTCCCAAGTGAGGAAAGGATGATGGAGACTATGATTCCCCCATAAGTCGGGATGAGACTCTGGACGAAAAATAAAAAAAGGGAAAAAAGAGGCCATAAAAAAAGAAAATGCTCAATAAAAAGTGAGAGAAAAAGAGAGAAGGGACAATGTTACTATCCTTTTACCACACTTGTGCTTCAAAGTAGCACCATGATCTTCATAATAGAGAGTCTCTCGTTTTGTCACTTTCATATACTAGTGGGAATTTTTCATTATAGAACTTGGCTTGTATATTCCAATGATGGGCTTCCTCAAATTGCGCTAGGTCTTCATGAGCAAGTGAGTTGGATGCACACCCACTTAGTTTCATTTGTTGAGCTTTCATATGCTTACAGCTCTAGTGCATCCGTTGCATGGCAATCTCTACTCACTCACATTGATATCTATTGATGGGCATCATCATAGCTCGTTGATACGCCTAGTTGACGTGAGACTATCTTCCCTCTTTTTGTCTTCTCCACAACCACCATTATATTCCACATATAATTCTATATCCATGGCTCACGCTCATGTATTGCGTGAAGATTGAAAAAGTTTTGAGAATGTCAAAAGTATGAAACAATTGCTTGGCTTGTCATCGGGGTTGTGCATGATTTAAATATTTTGCGTGGTGAAGATAGAGCATAGCCAGACTACATGATTTTCTAGGGATAACTTTCTTTGGCCATGTTATTTTGAGAAGACATAATTGCTTTGTTAGTATGCTTGAAGTATTATTATTTTTATGTCAAAATGAACTTTTGTCTTGAATCTTTCGGATCTGAATATTCATACCACAATTAAGAAGAATTACATTGAAATTATGCCAAGTAGCACTCCGCATCAAAAATTCTCTTTTTATCATTTACCTACTCGAGGACGAGCATGAATTAAGCTTGGGGATGCCTGATACGTCTCCAACATATCCTATAATTTATGATTGCTCCATGCTATATTATCTATTGTTTTGGACTATATTGGGCTTTATTTTCCACTTTTATATTACTTTTGGGACTAACCTATTAACCGGAGGCCCAACCCAGAATTGCAGTTTTTTTGCCTATTTCAGTGTTTCAAAGAAACGGAATATCAAACGGAGTCCAAACGGAATGAAATCTTGAGAACGTGATTTTCTCATCGATAAGACCGGAGACTTGGACCCTCCGTCAAGAAAGCCACGAGGCGGCCACGAGGTGAATGGCGCCCCCCTAGGCGCGCCCCTGCCTCGTGGGCCCTCAAGCTCCACCGCTGTACTCCTTCCTCCTATATATACCTCATTACCTTCAACAGATCAGATTCGAGCCAAAACCTAATTCCACCGCCGCAACTTTACAGATCCACGAGATCCCATCTTGGGGCCTGTTCCGGAGCTCCGGCAAAAGGGGAATCCACCTCGGAGGGCTTCTACATCATCATCATAGCCTCTCCGATGAAGTGTGAGTAGTTTACCTCTGACCTTCGGGTCCATAGTTAGTAGCTAGATGGCTTCTTCTCTCTTTTTGGATCTCAATACAATGTTCTCCCCCTCTCTCGTGGAGATCTATTCAATGTAATCTTCTTTTTGCAGTGTGTTTGTTGAGAACGATGAATTGTGGGTTTATGATCAAGATTATCTATGAGCAATATTTGAATCTTCTCTGAATTATTTTATGTATGATTGGTTATCTTTGCAAGTCTCTTTGAATTATCTGTTTGGTTTGGCCAACTAGATTGGTAGTTCTTGCAATGGGAGAAGTGTTTAGCTTTGGGTTCAATCTTGCGGTGTCCTTACCCAGTGACAAAAATGGTTGCAAGGCATGTATTGTATTGTTGCCATCGAGGATAACAAGATGGGGTATTTATCATATTGCATGAATTTATTCCTCTACATCATGTCATCTTGCTTAAGGCGTTACTCTGTTTTCATTAACTTAATACTCTAGATGCATGCTGGATAGTAGTCGATAAGTGTTGTAATAGTAGTAGATGTAGGCAGGAGTCGGTCTACTTGTCTCGGACGTGATGCCTATATACATGATCATACCTAGATACTCTCATAACTATGCTCAATTCTATCAATTGCTCAACTGTAATTCGTTCACCCACCGTAAAATACCTATGCTCTTGAGAGAAGCCACTAGTGAAACCTATGGCCCCCGGGTCTATTCTCATCATATTAATCTTCCTACGCTTTATTATTTCTTTGCTTTTTTTACTTTGCTTTTATTTTACTTTGCATCTTTATACAAAAAATACCAAAAATATTATCTATCATCTCTATCAGATCTCACTCTCGTAAATGACCGTGAAGGGATTGACAACACCTATTTGCGTTGGTTGCGAGGAGTTATTTGCTTTGTGTAGGTACGAGGGACTTGCACGTGGCCTCCTACTGGATTGATACCTTGGTTCTCAAAAACTGAGGGAAATACTTACGCTACTCTGATGCATCATCCTCTCCTCTTTGGGGAAAACCAACGCAAGCTCAAGACGTAGCAGCTACCTGCTCGAGGGCACGTCGTCCGCACTCCCGAGCCCAACGAGAGTGTCGTATTCGTCTCCCACTTCCTCCGAGGGCTAGCCTTTAGTCTAGATCCCTTTGTTAGAGGGCTCATGTTCTATTACGGGCTCGATTTCCATGATCTGGCACCAGATTCCATCCTTCACATCTCTTCGTTCATCGTCGTTTGTGAGGCCTTCCTCCACGTCACCCCACACTTCGGCTTATGGCTCAAGACCTTTAATGTGAAGCCGAAGATGATTAATGGGCGACACGCAGAATGCGGAGGTGCCGTAATAAGAAAAGGCGCCGATGTTCCATGGCCAAAGGGTTCCTTCCCGGAGGTGTCCGGTTTATGGCAACGGGAGTGGATTTACATCACAGCTCCCCGAGGTACCAAGTGGGTAGCCGCCCCTGCCTTCCGCTCGGGCCCCCCGCCACAACTGACGTCATGGATCAACAGGGGGCTGGACTGGGGGCCAGTAAATGATGTGCCGATATTGTAGAGTCGCATCCGAGATCTCCTCGAGAGAGATGTCAGCCTGGTCATGGTAATGCAAGTCATGCTAGTTCGTCGAGTCCTGCCTTGCAAACATCGACCTCTCCGTATGTGGGAGTTCAACCCGGAAGGACCGTGAGCTATTCAGCACTTATTCGGCGTGACGCCCGAAGAGATGTACAGATTGTTCTTCGGATCACAAATAAAGTGTCCGGACACCATCGAGGATGCGGGTCTGAGCTGCAATCGTCCAGATACCCAAGTAAGTAGTTCTTCGGCCGAACATGCTGTCTATTTATCACAACATCATTCTGAAAAGTCACTCTTTGACCAGGACTGGGTAAAAAAGGTGAAGATGATCATGTGTTCGGCCACCCTTCCTGAAGGCTCAACAGATCCAGTACTGGCCAGAATGCTTGAGCTCGTGTCTTATCAATCGCCCTCAGGGGAAGATAAAGGGGGGGAATAAAGAAGCCAAAAGCGGGCCTCACTCATTATTCATCCAGACCGGGGGAATTAGTGCCTCCGCGAAGAAGGATAACCGGGGAGAAGAATCTAAAATTCCCTCTCCCCAGGGAAGGAAGAGGACCGCCTCTGAAGACTTTGAAATAATGGTTTCCAAACGAGGGAAGAAATCTTTGCCAGAGGGTCCTACCCCGGAGGGTATCCTTACAGCACAGTGCCCGCAAGGGGATCAACCCCCCACCGAGCTGTAAGTAGACAAGAGTACTTTATAGTACACAAACCCTACTTTATTTCCGAGGACAACAACCGAGACGTATATCATGTAGTTCAGATCGTAGCACTTCTCGCCAGAGTTCATCTTCGGGGGATCTTCTTCCGGAGATGATGGAGAGCGAAACTCCACCCCATGCCTCCCTGCCTCATGAGGCGGGCGACCTTGAGGTGTCATCACGAAGGGTTTCTCCTGATCCGCCAAGGCCGGAAGGTAACCCTTTGGCCACCCGGAGTCCGGAGTATTCAGCTCCTAAGGGGAGCAACAAAAAGAGTACGGAACTGTCCGGTGCGCGACCAGACTTACTGCGGAATCCTCTAGAGCAAGCGGCTATCTCAAAAGCACACCGTATGTTAATTGGTACGGTGGTTGAGAAGATTTCATCCGCCGAAAGCGGGTTGCATGAAGCTTTTATTAGCCTGCTGAGAGGCTTTGAGGTACGCAAAGTAATATGTATATTTTGACGGTACCACACACGCCAGGTGTGCCCTATGTAGATAGTAGCCCCTCAGACTCTGGTTGCTGTCGAAAAAGACGACAAATAGAGGATCATAGTCCCAGGTAATAATCATGCCGCCTTCATGTGCAGGTGGCGGGAGGTCCGGTGGCTAGCCGGACTGGTGAGTTTGCCGAACTGAATAGTATTCTCCGATGCCGAACTTGATGCGGCAGATGCCGACATCGTGCTTGTAAACAGCCGGCTTGACGAGGCACAGGGTATGTATTCTCCGATGGTCAACATATATTAAGAGGAGCATAATGCTAGTATCTATAATATGCTGTGACTGCAGATGGAGCTGCCGCCGTGGAGACCCTTCGGGTGGAACTTGCCCGAGACAAGGAACAAGCCAGGAGGAGTGATGCGGCCGCCCTAAAGGCGGTCGAAGAGTTAAGAGCTGAATAGGCTGCGCATTGCGAGAGCAAAGAGAAAATAGCCAAGATGGCTGTTGAGTTGAAAGATGTCGCCGACCGTTATGAGCTTCTCGAAAGGGAAAGTCAAACGAAGACGGCGGACCTGGAGAAAGCCATGGTAGCAGCTAAGGAAACCCGCTCTAAAATCAGAGTGGCGAAGGAGGAGCTGCGTCAAGCCGGAAATATCACGGCTGGGAAGCCCTTTTTGTTGCAGACGAAGTTCGGAGATCCTAAGTATGCCCTTCTAGATCAATTATGGAGTTCTGCGGACGCGTACCTGGATTTGGCAGTGAGTGCTGCTGATGCGACCAAGTTTTTCTAAGATAAAAAAGATAACAAAGTGGAAAAGTTGTTCTGGTCGCAGTTCCATGCTCCAGCGCGTCCTCTACTGTTAAATGAGCAAATGGCCGAGTGGGCCGAGCTCCATAGGTTGTCCGGGCTTGCCATGAGGTCTGTTGTGGATCGTCTCTGGCAGGAAGGACCAAGGTCGAATAGTTATTTTGGTCTTGTGCAACAGTTCCTTGGTGCTGTGCCGCATATTGACGCTGCAAAGAGGTCGGCGTGCATAGAGGGTGCGCGGATGGCTCTTGCCCATGTCAAGACATACTGGGCGGAGATGGAGGCCACCACGATTGCAACCCAGAATCCGGCCGTAGGCCAGGTTTCTGCCGAGCACTATTTTGAAGAAGTCCTGGAAGGTGCTCGTTTAATAGAGGCTCAGTGCTAGAAGATTGTCATGTTAGAGTGACATGTATTTAGATTGTAATAACAATGCTATTTGAATTATAAAGGCTGTGTTTATACTTTTGCCTGAAAGAATTATGGTGCCTCCTTTGCGGCCGTTTATGTATATATGTATATAACCTGAAAGTTTACAGTCGTCGGCTTCAGCCCCCACGCACATAATGCGGGGGTGTTCTCAAAAAAGTGTGTTCACACTTGATCCAACGTCTTGGTCCATTAAGGAGGTGATAGCGCGGCGAACGAGGCAATCGGACTATATTGCTTTGACACTTCACTTAACCATAGGAGTTTGATAGTGGGGCTACTCTATAGCCCCTGGTACTTCCGCGCTCATCCAAGTACGGGGCGCGTACGTACATGACCGAGAAAACCGGCCCTTCGTTAATGCGGAGGAATCCCGAAGATTCCGCTAAGTCATCGAGTGGTTGACCAGTCTCGCGCTTTATCATGACAGTCAGTTTTCGGCTTTCTCTACTGAGGTGCTCGCAGTAGTTCTCCCGATGCCACCTTAGCCGATAGAGCGGAACGTAAGGTAGCAAAACGCGGGAGCCGGGCAAACCCAACATTTGACCAAAGACATGATTCGGAGCTGATGCATATAAGGCCAAACTCGCGACGCTGAACACTCCCTAAGGTATTCGGTCTTTATAACATATACCGGGCTGAGTAACGCCCTTGATAATGAACCCCGAGTGTCCAGGTACGTGCATTATTCTGACGTGGAAAAATGCCAATAACGTCAGCATCCCTCTCGGTTATACTGAGTATCCGGGGGATGTGAAGTAACAAGAGACAGTATAAAAGGTTTACACAGGGTCTTAATCTAAAAAGAAACCTTTAAGCGGGGCCCTGCTGCACGTCTGCGCCTGTGTCTCCGTTGTGCCGTATCCTGGAAGGATGAAGCACGATTATCATCTGTAAAAGAGAAGAAATTAGGTGAAAGTTGTTGTGCAGAAAATTTGTTATTCTCAATAAACCATTAAAATTCAAGATGAGTAAGGTTGAGCCGAATTGTAGTCCTTTTTACATGCGGGAAGCCCCTGGTACCGCCTATAGGGGTATATCCGTCAAACCAATCTCAGGTTTATCTAAGCTGTTACAGCTAGTGATGAGCCGGACTCGTCTAGCCGTCTCCGCGGTCTTGACTACCGATCATTTATTCTGGTTGGAGAGGCCATTTATTGTTCGGCTGCTAAAGCCGCCACACCTTCTTCCGTGCGTAAGGAACGCTCAACAGTTCTGCTAACTGTGATGATGCCACGTGGACTGGGCATCTTAAGCTTAAGAGAGGCGTAATGCGGGGCTACATTGAAACGAGCGAAAGCTATTCTTCCGAGTAGTGCTTGATAGCCGCTTCAGAATGGAGCAATATTGAAGGTTAACTTTTCACTTTGGAAGTTTTTGGGAGAACCGAATACAACCTCTAGTACTAGAGAGCTGAAAGCACAAGTGCTCCCTAGGTGGTTTTGGTAATTAATGACAACGTATCTCTTGTTGGACTAACACTTTTATCTAGTATGTTTCAGATAAGTTCAACAATGGAGTGGCATGGACTAAAGGATGTGGGAACTCCTTCAAGATGCTAAGGACAAAGGATTGGCTAAAGCTTCAAGCTCAAGACTCTTCATTTTACATTTTAGTGATCCAAGATCACATTGAGTCTATAGGAAAAGCCAATACTATCAAGGAGGGATGAGGTGTTGCTTGATGAGCCTCTTGCTTCATGTGCTTAGTGATATGCTCCAAAACCCTCAGCTACTTTCCCACTTCCACACATATGTCCTAAACCTAAAGTCAAACTTGGCCCCACTTCTATCCGGCGCCACCGAGTTTGGATGTCTTAGCCACTGCCACAAACCCTAGGCAAATCGGTCTTACCGATAGGGATCTCAGTCTCACCGAGATGGGATTGTAATCTCTCTGTGTATGTCCATTATCAAAATCGGTCTCACCGAGTTTGAGAATCGTTACTACCGAGATTACAATGCAAACTCTCTGGTTAACTTATTATCAAAATCGGTCCCACCGAGTTTGATAATCGGTCAAACCGAGTTTGCCTGACCAACTCTCTGGAAAGCTTATTACCAAAATCGGTCCCATCGAGTTTGTGTAATCGGTCTTACCGAGATTACGTTATGTCCTAACCCTAACCGAATCGGTCCCACCGAGTTGCATTTCGGTCCCACCGAGTGGTGTCTCCTAGATTGGCTAGGTGTCACTTGGGAGCCTCCGACAAGATTATGGAGTTGAACCAAGGAGTTTGTAAGGGCAAGGAGATCGCCTACTTCGTGAAGATCTACCGCTAGTGAGGCAAGTCCTTCGTGGGCGACGGCCATGGTGGGATAGACAAGGTTGCTTCTTCGTGGACCCTTCGTGGGTGGAGCCCTCCGTGGACTCACAAGAACTGCTACCCTTCGTGGGTTGAAGTCTCCATCAACGTGGATGTACGATAGCACCACCTATCGGAACCACGCCAAAAACATCCGTGTCTCCAATTGCGTTTGAATCCTCCAATCCCTTCCCTTTACATTCTTGCAAGTTGCATTCTTTATTTTCCGCTGCTCATATACTCTTTGCATGCTTGCTTGCTATATGTTGTGAATGTTAAACTTGTGCCTAAACTCCACTCAAACTTTAAAGAAACTTAAAAACTGCAACTTTGGTACTCAGTGTCTAATCACCCCCCTTCTAGACACCTCTTCTCAAGATCCTACAAGTTGTATCAGAGCATTGGTCTCCATTGCCTTGGTTTAATCACCATTGGAGGAAGATGGATGAGTCTACTTTGGGGAGTCTTAGACATAGAGTGCCTATTCTTGATGGAGAGTATTTTCGTGAGTGGAAATATGAGATGCTTGTTATTTTCAATCAATATCATTTTAACAAGTACATTGCTAGCCCTTGTGCACCTTATGTTAATCCTATGCATCCTACTCTTGATGAGTCAATTGACATGACTAGAAATCTTAGAACTGTTAATCTAATCACTAGAGGCTTGCCTAGAAACTTGATTAGAATCTTGCCTACTTTTGAGTGTGCCTACACTATATGGAAATTTCTTGAGGAACGATTTCCAGATTATTCCTTGAAAAATCTAGATGAAATTCTCCATAAATCTATTGCCTTGAGTAAAATGAATACTAGTGATCCTATGTTTGGTGATCGTCTATTTGAGCTTACAAACCTTATGCGTGCCAAAGGAAATGTTGGTATTATTAGTGACATTATTTCCGAAGCTATAAGAATTCATAGACAAGATTATTGTCAAACTCATTCTAATGAATCACCCTCTCTAGGATTTGATCCACCACATGACGATGTTGTACATGGATACTATGATGAGGATGATGATAGTGACTTTGATCTTGATGATGCAATGAGACATTATGGTCTTATGGCAAATCTTCGGGGATATATGTCAGGAGGAAAGGAATGTGTTCTTGATAGTGGATGTACCGATCACATGACCGGAGATAAAGACATGTTTCATGAGCTTGCTGAAAATGATGGTCCTCGAAAGTTTGTCACTTTCGGTGACAACTCAAAGGGTAAGGTGGTTGGCCTCGGTAAGGTGGCTATATCACATGATAGCTCCATACAAAATGTTATGCTCGTTGAATCTCTTGGTTACAACTTACTTTCAGTATCTAGACTTGCTGATTTCGGTTTCAATGTTCTATTTACTGAAGTAGATTGCCAAGTGTTTCGTCGAGATAATCATAAAATGGTCTTTACTGGTGTGCGTAGAGGTGATCTATACATTGTTGATTTCACTAAAAAGGCTCAACCTAAAACTTGCTTCATTGCTAAATCCTCAAAAGGCTGGTTATGGCATAGACGATTAGGTCATGTTGGTATGCGAAACCTTGACAAGCTTATTAAGGGAAATCATATCCTTGGAGTTAATGATGTCATATTTGATAAGGATAGACTTTGCAGTGCTTGTCAAGCAGGTAAACAGGTTGGAGGAAGGCATCCCGTGAAGAACATCATGACCACGAAGAGGCCACTCGAGCTACTTCACATGGATCTCTTTGGTCCCAACTCTTACAAGAGTCTCGGTGGAAATTATTTTGGTCTAGTTATAGTTGATGATTTTTCCAGATTTACGTGGGTGTTCTTTCTCGATGATAAATCGCAGGTCCAAAAGATCTTCAAAAACTTCGCTAGGAAGGCCCAAAACCAATTTGAAGTGAAGATCAAGAAGGTTCGCAGCGACAACGGAACGGAGTTCAAGAACACAAATGTGGACACCTTTCTTGACGAAGAAGGGATTTCACACGAGTTCTCGGCTACGTACACACCTCAACAAAATGGAGTTGTTGAGAGGAAGAACCGAACGCTCATCAAAATGGCGAGAATGATGCTTGATGAGTACAAGACGCCGAAGCACTTTTGGGCAGAAGCGGTTGAGACAACTTGTCATGCAACAAATCGCTTGTATCTTCACAAGCTACTCGGCAAGACGGCATACGAGCTACTCACCGGTAACAAACCCCAAGTTGGATACTTTCGAGTATTCGGCTCAAAGTGCTACATTCTTGATAAGCATCGTCGTTCTAAATTTGCTCCTAAGTCTCATGAAGGTTTCCTACTAGGTTATGGCTCAAACTCTCACACTTACCATGTCTACAACAATTTCACCTGAAAGGTTGAAGAGACGGTAGATGTGAAGTTTTATGAATCTAACGGCTCGCAAGTAGAGCAATTGCAAATTGATGTAGGAGACAAAGATCCTTCGGAAGCAATCCAAGACTTGTCTATTGGCAAGGTCCGTCCAACAGAGGTGAAGGAGAGTACCTCGTCCGTCCAAATGGAGGCTTCTACTTCACGACAAGGTGAACCAAGAATTGATACGGAAGCATCCACAAGTGGGACACAACAAGATGATGAAAACGAGGAAGTGCATCAAGATGAACATCAACAACCTCCTTCTCCACCACGACAAGAGAACGATAACGCCAACAATGAAGAAGGCCAAGAAGAAGAACAAGATGAAGAAGATGTTCAACGAAGACCCAAGAAAAAGCTTTCACGAGTTCGAGCAAGAATTGCTAAAGACCATCTCGTCGAGCAAATCTACAATGATATTCAAACCGGGAGAATCACTCGCTCTAAAACTCGTTTAGCTAACTTTTGTGAAAACTATTCTTTCATCTCTAGCATTGAACCTATGAAGGTCGAAGAAGCATTGGAAGATCCGGATTGGATAAATGCTATGCATGAAGAGCTACACAACTTTGAGAGGAACCAAGTTTGGACATTGGTTGAGAAGCCCGAAACAACCACAACATCATCGGTACCAAATGGGTGTTTCGCAACAAGCAAGATGAAGATGGACAAGTAGTTCGCAACAAAGCACGTCTAAATCGCCCAAGGCTACACACAAGTCGAAGGTATGGACTATGGTGAGACTTACGCCCCCGTTGCTAGACTTGAGTCCATTCGCATCTTACTTGCCTATGCTAATCACCATGATATCACCTTGTACCAAATGGACATAAAAGTGCTTTTCTAAATGGTGAAATAGAGGAGGAAGTTTATGTTAAACAACCTCCCGGCTTTGTTAATCCTAAGAAACCCAATCATGTTTAGAAACTTCACAAAGCTCTTTATGGACTTAAACAAGCTCCTAGAGCATGGTATAAATGCTTGACCAAGTTCCTTATTGAAAAAGGCTTTGAAATTGGGAAAATTGATTCTACTCTTTTTACTAAAAGGGTTAATGGTGAACTCTTTGTGTGCCAAATTTATGTTGATGATATTATATTTGGTTCAACTAACCCTCATTTTAGTGAAAAGTTTGGGAAGTTAATGTCGGAGAAGTTTGAGATGTCTATGATGAGTGAACTCAAATTCTTTCTTGGTTTGCAAATCAAGCAAACTAAGGAAGGTACTTTTGTCTCGCAAACAAAGTACACCAAGGACTTATTCAAGAAGTTCAATATGCAAGAATGCAAAGGTATGACTACACCCATGCCTACTAGTGGACATCTTGACTTAACCAAAGATGGTGAACCGGTTGATCAAAAGGTTTATCGCTCTATGATTGGTTCATTGTTATATCTATGTGCTTCAAGTCCCGATATTATGCTAAGTGTGTGCATGTGTGCACGATATCAAGCTGCCCCTAAAGAATGTCATCTTAAGGCCGTGAAAAGGATAGTGAGATACTTAATCCATACACCAAATTTTGGCATTTGGTATCCTAAGAGGGCCTCTTTCGATCTTGTTGGCTATTCCGACTCGGACTATGCTGGAGACAAGGTTGATAGAAAGCCCACTTCGAGTACTTGTTCTTGGTAGATCTCTTGTGTCTTGGTCTTCCAAGAAACAAAACTCGGTATCCTTATCCACCGCCGAAGCTGAATATATTGCCGCTGGTTCATGTTGTGCTCAATTACTTTGGATGGCCCAAACTCTTAAAGATTATGGAATATATGTGAGACATGTTCCATTGCTTTGTGATAATGAAAGTGCTATCAAAATTGGTCATAATCCTGTGCAACATTCTCGAACTAAGCATATTGAAGTTCGCCATCATTTCATTCGAGATCATGTTGCTAAGGGTGACATTGATCTTAAGCATGTTCGCACCGAAAAGCAATTAGCGGATATACTCACTAAACCTCTTGATGAGAAAGTGTTTTGCAGGTTAAGAGGAGAATTGAACATCATTGATGCTTCAAACTTGGAGTAGAAACTCCATTGGATACATGCAAGACATGAGCTTATGACTAATCCTTGATATATCTCTTATGATGAAAAACTTATGTCTTGGATATATTTGTATCTTGCATGTTATCTAACCCATGTAGGTACTTGGTTGAATCAAATTCCATGAGGTTGAAACCTACTCATATCTTGAGCAATCTCTACATCACCAAGTCTCTACACAAGGTGGTTGAAGACAAGGAAGCACGAAACCATTCAAACATATCCTTTGACAAATTCTATGTTGAGTTTCATGATTGTCATTTTGGATATACAAGTGCTCTTCCTTGCAAGAACTAACCCATGTAGGTAGATGGACTCAAATTCCAAGTGGTGCTCCAAATTCTTGATGAGCTACACCAACCTTGAGCAACCCACGCAAGTTCAACTACATGGACAACACCACCAACCAAGGTATGTTATTCCATCTTAGAGAAGCTTTACTCCGAGTCATGAGATAAAGCAACTCGACAAGATGTGAATACATCAAGATGCTTAAACGAAAAATGGCAACCCCATTTTGAGCTTAAACGATGAGTATGGCCTATGATCAAGTGATGTCACTTGACTCCTAAGTCAATATACTCTAACATAGGTGAATTTGTCACCGACCATCTCTATATGAAGTTCTCCTGTGTTCTTTTCTGAGTTTTTGCATTTGTCTCATGCATTTGTGTTTCCCCTTTCAAAAAAAAAAACTTCATCTAGATTTCTTTCTGTTTTCTCTGCATTTTCTGCGTCTAATTCCTTGCATATCTTTCAGTTAATTCCTTGCAAATCTTTGTGAGATCTTACTAGTCTAGTGAGCTGAGGTGACAAGTGTTTTCTCTGCGATGAACTCGGTTCAACCGATTTGTTGTTTTCGGTCCAACCGAATCCTTTCGGTGCAACCGAATCCTACAACTCGGTGCCACTGATTTCATAACAGGAAAAACTCTTTGCCACTTATTCTGTGTTTCATCTGTTCCAGCTCCACTCAATGAATCTTGTCCTCTACAAGCATCACATTTTTATCATTGCTTTATGTTGTGACTCAAGGATCAAACCCATTCCCGACAAATTCCAGAGGGGGAGAGAGAGATTACATCTTTATCAAGCCCTTCTTGGAAATTGATGTCAAAGGGGGAGAGAGAGAGATCACATCAAAGCTTATCATTTAGAGAGAGAGATCACATCAGAGAAGGAGAGAGAGATCCTTCAGGGGGAGAGAGAGATCTCCAGGGGGAGAGAATACTAGTAGAAAGTATTTCTCAAGGATCCCAGATGCTTGGTGTTCAAGAGGAGAGATGTCCACATGTCTTCTTGAGGGGAGAGACATGTTCATATGTTCTGTTGTGCTCAATTTTGCATGAGCATACATTAGCTCTGAACTTTAGCTCTGATCATCATTCATATCTTTCAGCTCTGTGTTCCTTCGGCGATGACTTTCTGTTCCCTATCTTCTCCCAGTATCCCGTGTTAGATTCAGGGGGAGCAAGACATCTAAGGGAAAGAGATCATTTAAATTCATTGCATATCATTACTCTTGGGGACATGTCTAATCCAATGTGGTACTCAGTACTCACTCTCTACATGTCATCCCAGTCTTGGTATTCTTGTGGTTTCTTCCGTTTGCTCTGGCTAGTAGATGTATCTGTGTTATCTAACCTTGTTTACGCAGGTTCATTCCATCCTAAGCCAACTCAAGACCACAAGGTAAGTATATGCATCACAATCATGTGTATGAGGAATTCTTGCTGATGTACATACTGTTTGCAAGAAGGACTCATGGGCATGAAGGTATTCTCTTTAATACGTTTTGCTCTGATGCATATAGCCAAGATACATGTAACACATTGCCTGCTCTATCATGGTTATGCTATCACATGCTTCTATATTTCATATTCACATGATTGCATACATGTAGGGGGAGCCTATGCTTGTTACATGTCTTTCCAAAGCTTTACTCGCTATTCTTTATATCTTTATCTAAAGCTTTGATGTATGTTGCCATCAATTACCAAAAATGGGGAGACTGAAAGCACAAGTGCTCCCTAGGTGGTTTTGGTAATTAATGACAACATATCTCTTGTTGGACTAACACTTTTATCTAGTATGTTTCAGATAAGTTCAACAATGGAGTGGCATGGACTAAAGGATGTGGGAACTCCTTCAAGATGCTAAGGATAAAGGATTGGCTAAAGCTTCAAGCTCAAGACTCTTCATTTTACATTTTAGTGATCCAAGATCACATTGAGTCTATAGGAAAAGCCAATACTATCAAGGAGGGATGAGGTGTTGCTTAATGAGCCTCTTGCTTCATGTGCTTAGTGATATGCTCCAAAACCCTCAGCTTCATGACTTAACTCGCGGTGGCAATAAGCCTTCTGTGGATGTTCTCTTGTTCCAAGTTCCTTTCCGGGATGATATGTATATCGTCATCCGGACTATTCTCCTCTTCGGAGACAGGTTGATGATTTCTACCCTCGGCGTCGCCATGATCGGGCAGTGGCTCCGTACTATGTTCACCGTCCGCTGACTCGTCCTACTCCGTTGCTTTGGAGTCGACCGGGGTCTCATTCTTTCTTGCGCTGTTATCGCTATTTTTGCCAAGGCGGGATTTGGAGCGGCCTCTGCGTCGTCGCATTGGTTGCTTCTCGAGGGGGTTATCCTTCGCTGCATCCTCCCGTTCCTCATCATTGTCTTCTTTGGGTGTATCCACCATGTATATATCATGTGATGAAGTGGCTGTCCAGCGCCCTGTGGGCGATGGTTCCTGTTCGTCTCCTGCATCGTCGTCCATACCATCGATATCTTCGGAGCCGAAATCGAGCATGTCGGTTAAATATTCGACAGTGGCTACTAAGTGGGTGGTGGGTGGGGAGCGAATTTCTTTGTCGTCTGCATCCCATTCTAGCCGGACATAGTTCGGCTAAGGGTCTCCTGACAGAGAGAGATACCTCAACGAGTTTAGCACGTCGCCAAAGGGCGAGTGCTGGAAGATATCCGCGGAGGTAAACTCCATGATCGGTGCCCAATCGGGTTCGATAGGCATGGACATAGGCGGCTCAGAGCCCATGGCCGGGGACGAATCCAACGATTCGGCAACACGGGTCTCGTAGGAGGTGAAGTCAGTATTCGGCTCTATCGCCACTGAGTGTACGACCTCCATGGCGGGGTCCATCCACCCATCCTCAGATGGCGCAATTTGTTCTGGATTGAGGGCCGGAGTGGTTGCAGGTGTGATATCCCGAACACTGTCCGATGACAGAGTTAAGTCATGCTCGTCGTGATTGTGCGGCGCACCTGACATGGGCTCGAATCCGTTGAAGATCAAGTCTCCGCGGATGTCGGCAATATAGTTCAAGTTTCCAAACCTGACCTGATGGCCAGGGGTGTAGCTCTCGATCTGCTCCAAATGGCCAAGCGAGTTGGCCCGCAGTACGAAGCCGCCGAATACGAAGATCTGTCCGAGGAGGAAAACCTAACCCTGGATTGCATCGTCGCCGATGATCGAAGGAGCCATCAAGCCTTATGGTGAGGACACAGTGGAACTCTCAATGAAAGCACCAATGTCGGTGTCAAAACCGGCGGATCTCGGGTAGGGGTCCCAAACTGTGCGTCTAAGGAGGATGGTAACAGGAGGCGGGGGGACACGATGTTTACCTAGGTTCGGGCCCTCTCAATGGAGGTAATTCCCTACTTCATGCTTGATTGATCTTGATGATATGAGTATTACAAGAGTTGATCTACCACGAGATCATAGAGGCTAAACCATAGAAGCTAGCCTATGGTATGATTGTTGTTGTCCTACGGACTAAGCCCTCCGGTTAATATAGACACCGGAGGGGGCTAGGGTTACATAGAGTCGGTTACAAGGGAGGAGATCTACATATCCGTTTTGCCAAGCTTGCCTTCCACGCCAAGGAGAGTCCCATCCGGACACGGGATGAAGTCTTCAATCTTGTATCTTCATAGTCCAACAGTCCGGCTAAAGTATATAGTCCGGCTGTCCGAGGACCCCTAATCCAGGACTCCCTCAGTAACCCCTTCTCCCACTCGGCCAAATGGGTTATTTGATGTTTCTGAGGTAGTAACATAGTTTTGAGATGCAAGTGATGTTGATTCTGTTCATCTCGGTATGTGTAGTTGATTCATATTTCTCCTATCCTTGTGCAGGGGAAGTTTTCATCCCTACAGCAGAGTAGAAGGGCTTCACTTCATCATACTAGCCAGGAAAGGTGTGTGGTGGTTGCAAGCCATGGAGGGGAGGCGGTCCTGTTCAACATCGGTCACAAAAACCACCACGGTGAGCTACTGCTGCTCCTCTACTTCCTCTGCTATCCATTCTCTGTTTCATGCCATCGTACAATGGATGATTGAGGGTCAGTTAGGATTCTTAAAAAATGCCTTAGCTATCAATGGAACAAAGTATACTAGATTGAAGTTTGGCTAAATGAACCGAGGATTACAAATTACAGTCCTACTCATTTATGACTTTCATCATGTAACTTTGGACAATACATGATAAATAAGAAGTTATTAACTGCAACCTTGTTGTGCATTGAGATGTCATCAAGAATTTTGATTAGGAAGAGCTACCAAGCTTAGAAGGAATAGTTTTGAATTTGAAGAAAATCAATGTATATGTTCTTTTCAATTGGTTGGTTACTTTCTATCATGCTTTCCTTATGTTATCATAAATGGTGATGTGTGTTCAGGTAGGCGGAGCAGAAAGTTTTAAAAGAGCACAAATCATGTGGCTTGTTGCTTGACTAATTGAACACCTGCTGCTGCTACTGTGACACCACGGCTGGGCTGTCCAGTGGCTCGTTCCTGCTTACCTAGCAGAAGTGGCGGCGGCTACAAGTTTTCTCCACTGCTGTAGCTCATCTCCAAGTCCTACAGCCTGGATCATCTCTGTCACCAGCGCCTACAGCCTGTGTCTGAAGTCTGAATCTCTCTTCTGTACTCCATGTTTACTGAATTTCACTGAATTTACTGAATGTGCATGTGAATCTCAAAAGTATCCATAGTGTGTGTGTGTGTGTGTGTGTGTGTGTGTGTGTGTGTGTGTTCGAGTGTAGGAGTGCAAATGGGCACCCTTTAGGGTATTCTGTGACCCTCTTAAGTTCAACTAAATGAACTGAATTTTCAGAAGTCACATAACTTTAAAATTTTTAGTTTATTTGGATAAACTAAGGAGGTTGAGAGGGTACTCTGAGTGGCATAAAGTTGCATCCCTACTCAAGTGAATATTCTGGTTCTAGATATAAATAGTATGTTGCAAACCGATAACTGTATTGTAGATAACTGTAAAACAAAACCTACCGCGTGTACTTCTCTTGGGGAGTGCCTGTAGAGCTTATTATTCATGCCTATTTATGGTCAAATTAGAAATATATTACAATGTGTATTTATGTTTGGCATCCACCATTCACTGGCATCTGCCATTCTGGTTCTAGATATACTTACATCGTTTCATTCAAATTTGACGCCCAGCTTGTATTTTTGAAATGTTTCCTTCTGCTAGATTTGACACCCAGCTGGTATCTTCGAAATGTTTCCTTTTGCTTGATGAATCATTAGTTGTGCTTCTAATAATGTTTTCTGCTAGTACCTTAACTTTGGAGCTGTCAGATTTCGGATTCCAGCAGACCCTTGAGGTTCCAACACTGGGGTGCGCGCGGAGATCCAACCCTCCACCGTCTCGCACCTCGCCGAACCGCTGGGACCTAAACTACTAAACGGAACAGCACAAGAGACACGAGATTTATACTGGTTCAGGCCTGTCGGGGAGGCTGATCGTGACCCACGAACACCTATGGGACTTGGCGGACCGAGTCCCTTGTGGTTCGATGGGGGGCGGAGATTGCACGAAGAGCAGATCGAGGCGATGCACACGAGCAGTTTACCCAGCTTCGGAGCTCTCCGGAGAGATAATACTCCTACTGCTGCTTGTCTGATTATCTTGTGTTCTTGCTAGGGAGCAATGAGAGCTACAAAACCTAGCTTGAGTGTCTCTGGTCTCGAATCCTAGCTGAGCCGAACCGAACCCTTTCTACGTTGCACATGGGCCTCCTTTTATAGGCTCAAGGGTTCACCACAGGTGGCAACGTAGACGAGGGCAAAAATAGCAAAATGAGTTGCGGTTGGTGCAACTACTTTGTACAGTGCAATCTACCTAACTCTGACGGCAAGGGACAAAGGCATTAAATGCCCGTCCATGTCGCCCAAAACAGTGCAACAGGGACCGTCAGGAGTGCCACCGTTCACCACGATGGCAGTCCTGTCAGCGCCGCTTATCGCTGCTCTCCGCTGGCTGCACAGCCTCTTGACACGCGCGCCTGGGAAGGTCCCATGGCGACACGTTGGTGGATGAGCTGGAGCGGAGATGAAGAGAGTTGCTGCTGCGGCAAGCGCCTTGCAGCTGCTGAATCCTGTCGTGCTCGGAAGCTTGTCGCTCATCGAGCCTTCCCGCAAGCTCCTCTTGCCGGGGTCTTGTCTTCTGCGTGCCTTGAGTGGCCTTCCCGGCAAGCTCCTCTTGCCGGGGTCTTGTCTTCCTGGCTTAAATACTTTGTTCTTGAATGGCTCCAAAGGAACCGCGGAGGACCTTGGCGGTCACTAGGCAAGCCTTGCCGCGGGGGGCTGCCACTGCCCGTGCACGAGTTCGGGATACTAGGGTACCCCTACTCTAGTACACCGACAGGAGCCCCCGGGCCTGGGCTACACACGGCACCGAGCTCTGTTGGGCCAGGCCCAAAACAGTGCGCAGGCACGCGCGGCCTAGATCACGCCGTTACTCGCTCCGGACCCACCACGTCTCCCACGAACAGCACGCGTCGACTGCGGTGTCGTGGGGAGAGATCGTGGGGGTTTCTTTAATTGGAAAAGCGGAACGTCCGCCCCCTCTCCCTCCTTATAAGCAGGGGAAACAGGGGCAAGACGCCCACCTTGCCATTGCTGTCACATATCAAAAACCACCGCCGCTCCCCCCTTCTTCTCAAGTCCGAAGAGAGCGACGCCCCGCCCCCCATTGCCACCGGCGCCATCAACGCCGTCGGACTCCTCCACCACTTCCGCCATGGCTCCGAAAGCCGACAAGGGGAAAGGCGTGAAGTCGGCCGAGGCGCAGCGGCTCGCGGCGCTGCGGAAGGAGCGGGCCACCTTCGACCCCCAGCTCGGCGAAGGAGCTGAGGGAGGGCTATTACCTTTTCGTCGATGGAGACGCGGCGCACCAGCAAGACGAGGGTGATCTCCGCTGCCGCATCCGAGAAGGTTTCGCCGGGTATCCTTCTTGGCGCTCTTCTTCTCTGCGGGCTCTGCCCGCCTTTTCAATTCTTTTGCGATATCATGAACACCTCGGTCTTCGCCTCCTTGATTTCACCCCCAACGCTGTCCTCGACCATGGCGGTTTCGCACACCTTTGCGAAAACTTTGTCGGAGTCCACCCAAACGTCGCCCTCTTCCGCCACTTCTTCATGCCCCGCGTTGAGAGAGGAGAGCCGCTTGCCGGGGGGATTGCTTGGATCTCCAGGATCGGCAAGAAAGAAGCATATCTGGAAGGAGAGCTCCGCAGCAAGTGGGAGGAGTGGAGAGCCGATTGGTGTTGGATCATCGAGGAGAACCCGCAGCCCTTCACCGCCCAGCGCCAAACTCCCATAGTCGCGGCAGCGATTGGAGCAACTTGGCGCGGAGGATGCTAGGTTGAAGATTGCCGTGACCGGATCCTGCGCCTCGGGCATGCGGACTCACTTTGAGGTGCTGTTGGCGCGGATTTTCTTCGCCGCCGCATCGCTCCCTTGCAGGAGAGGAAGAGACCTGCTTGGGAGTTCCAAAATGCGGTGGACATCATGAGGTTGCGCCCGGGCCTCAACTGGAATTTCACCGTCTTGGAGCTGGATGCGATGCTGCTGGAGCTGTTCAAGCACGACCCAGATCACCCCGAGTGGTTCATGTTGCCGAGGGGGGTCGTTCCTTTGTGCAACAACTCTTCGCTTGACCGCATCCGTGCTATGATGCCGTTGTGCGATTCCCATGGGATCATTCCAACTTGGCAAGAGCCCGCCGACGACATCGTGCAGCAGTTCTTCGACAGCTTGGAAGAAGTGCCGATCCGCGCCGACGAGCAGAAGTGGCTCACCCGCGACACCACCGACGCCCAGTGCAGCGCGCCGCCACCAGCCGGAGGAGGCGGCGAAGCTGCTGCCGCTGGTGGTCGGGTTCACCGTGGAGGAGGCGGAGGCAGCCGGCGGCAAGCCTTGCCGATCAAGAGGAGCTTGCCGGCGCGGAGGAGCAGGCCGAGCTTGAAGTTGAGCCGAACGAGCCTGCCGGGGGCGCCTCCCCTCCACCTTCAGGTAGCTTGTCGCGGGAGGAGCCCGCAGCTCCACCAAGAAGGCGCCTCCGCAAGACCGGGAAGTGGCGGGCGGCAGACGGGCCATCAGCGATCGTGCGTGCGCGCGCGCTTCTACCGTGGCAAGCTCTGTTGCAGCGGGGCGCCTCACGCCGCCAAAGAATCGGGGCGGGCCTTACGGGACCACGGCTCCGTGCATCCGCCAAGCGTCCGAGGGAGCCTACTCTTCCAGCTACGTCGCACCGGAGGCGGAGCGACTCGACTTCTCCGCTCTCAGCTCAGGAAGAAGAAGAAGAGTAAGATCTTGTCGCTGTACTTGTAATCCTTCAATTTCTGCTTTGTCTTGTATCTGATTTGCTTCATTCTGAACTCTTTCCTTTTTCAGGACGCTGGCTCAGAGGGCGTCGAAGAGAGCCAAGACCCCGGTGGTTGTCATCGAAGACGATCCCCCCGTGGCGAAAGGAGGCGCGTCTGAGACCCCCTTGCCGGACCCGACAACCCTTCCTCAGAGCAGCCCCCAGCACAGCCCCCAGCGTAAGTATTTGGTTTATTTCTTATGGTTAGGTGTGCATGGGTGCTCCTCCTTTGCTGATATCTGACTTGTTGATTTGTGTAGGAGCAGAGCAGCCTCATCAGGAGGTCCCGGAAGTCACTCTCGAAGTTCCGGCTGCTTCAACTATGCCGCCAAGGGAGAATTCTCTGGCAAGGGAGCGCTCTCCGGCAAAGGAGGCCTCTCCGACAAGGGATGTTTCCCCGACAAGGGGCAGCGCTGGCGATCCTTCGGTGGTGGAGACCGCGGCCACAGATCCCATCGCAGGTAATCCTTTTGCGTGACAATTTCCCTTGGGTTCCTTTTCTTCTGTTCTTCTTTTCGAACATTCTCTTGACTGTTCTTTCTTTTTCTGATCGTCAGATCCATCTGCCGGAGAGCCGATGGAGACTGAGGTTGTCGGAGAGGAGGGCGCGCTGGCAACAATGACGACGCCGCCAACATGGAGGAAGAGGCTGGCGCCGATGGGTCCGCCGGCGAGGAGGCCGCCAAGGCTGCCGCCGCAAAGGCTGGCGAGGGTCAGCGATCGTCGACGATCTGACGCCGCAGGAGCGCCAGGCGCTACACCGACCGCCGATCCCTCCGCCACCGATGCAGCACCAGGCTCCGAAGAGCCCCAGCCCGGCGCCTATCTGAAGGCCAGCGACGGCGTCTTCATCAAGCTCCCATGGGCGTCGAGCTCCAGGGCGCCGGTCGAGGGAGAGACCTTCGACGAAGAGTTGCTCGCCTCGGCTGGGCTATCGCTGGTTGACGCGCCAAGCAGCAGCAGTGGCGAGTCTGAGGAGGAGCAGCTGCTGAAGAAGCTGCTGTCGCTCTACCACGCCCGACAAGCTAAGCTGGAGTCCCGGGAAGCACTTGTCGCGAGGGCGGAGCTGACATGGAGAAGCGCCAGAAGAGCTCGTGGCGCCACCAAGAAGCCCTCGGGATGTAGCGAGCGGGAGCAACTCTCCAAGAGCGCACAACCTTCATTCCCGAGAAGGCTGAGGTCGAGGAGCAGCAAAGGCTTCTTTGGAGAAGCTATCTGCGCAAGAAGGCGAAATGGCGCGGAAGATCAACCTTGACAGCTATGAGGAAGAGCTTGCATGCATGAGCAATCACTTGGCGGAGCTCTCAAGGAGGCAAAGGACGCTGCCGCAGCTGCCGAGGCCGCCAAGAAGGAGTTGGAGACGAGGGTGACGCAGCTGGAGGCCACCCCTCCAGAAGAGCGGCGAGGAGGTCGCTGCGCTGAAGCACGAGCGCGAGAAGGACGCCTACACTCTTGGCGAGTTGCAGGGCCGTCTCGCTGAGAGGATCAAAGAGCTCGACACCGCCAAGGACTCCAAGGCAGATCTTGAGCTGAAACTGACCACCTTGACGGAGACGCTGAACGGCGCCAAGGAGCGGGAAGTGGGTTTGTTGGAGAAGATCAAGGCCAACGAGGAGCTGCTGGCGAATGCCGCGACCGCCCAGGATACCTTTCGAGAGAACGTGATGCACTGGACGGAGGGTCTTGTAGATACCGCCGCCACCATCGACAAGGAGCTGATGGAACTGGGGATGGTGGATCTCGGGTACTCCACCGACGAGCGCCTTCAACCCAGCGCCAAGCTCAGCCCGTTCCTCAAGGGAGTGGTGACGGCTCTCCAGCGGCTCCGGGAGGAGATCCCAAAGCAGCTGGCCGACGAGTCACGCTAGATCTGCGCAGGAGCCCTCCAGAAGGTGTTGATGAAGGTGGCCTTCCGCAATCCAGGCGTCAGCTTCGCCAACGTCCTCAAGTCCCTGCCGCCGACTGCTGACGTTGAAGCGCTCAAGGCCCTTGTCGCACCCATTGTGGACAGGGTGGCGGGTCAAGAGGGTCGATGGCGACCCGCGTGAGACTAGGCCGCCAAATTTATCTTTCCTTTGTCGCTGCTGATCATGTTTAGGAGAAAAATTTATTAGATCTGCGACAAGTTAATTTTGTAATATACTCTATCTTAGGCAACGATTGCAATGTTATTTCCTTTACTTGATTCCTTCCTTTGTATGTTTGTGCCCTACGCTTTTAGGGAACTTGTCGGTAGCGGCACCTTTGCATGAGCGCCGAAAAGGAACATCAAGAGCCTCTTTGGCGATGCCGCCTCCGACAAGCAACCTTGTCGCAACTAGTTGCAGCTCACTTAAGTTGTTGAGCGGACTCGAAACAAAGTAAGGGCGCGACTAGCTACGAGTTGGTTCCTCCGTGCACAGGTTTTCCATACAAAGTACTATCGTTCGAGGAAGGTAACTTAAAAATTTAAAAACTGATTGCTTAAACTTAGCAACTTAGCTTTTCTGTCGTTTGCTTCCCGGCAAGGCGATACTTCCTCGAGCGACACTTGGTGGCCCACACCATTATCTTCTCCCCCCCCCCCGGCTAATTTGTGGGTGGATGAACTGTCACAGCCCTAGAATTGTTTGACATTAGTTGCATTAAGGCATTCATGTCATCATGTTAATTTCATGAAATTGAAATGGGGATTTGTGAAACCCTCAGAATAATTTTTGGAAATGACCCAAAAATAAAAATTGCTCCAAAAGGTCCAAGAAAATGCTCATGTGGCCTCTGAAAATATTGGATGAGATAATAATCAAACCAATATTTTTGGGAGTTCATAAGTATTTATATTTGGGCATTTGGAATTAATGCATACCTAATTGCATTGGATATATATTATTATATATATATAAAATATTGTCCAATAATTGTGCCTTTTGTTGAAGAGCTCGGAATATTACCACTAGCTCATATAAAATTGGCATAATTAAATAAAGTGATTTGGTATTTTAAATAAATCAAACAAATGTCGAATATTAAAAAGAAACAAAATAGGTAAAACCCACCTAACTTACATGCTGCCTGGCCAGCTGTGTGGCTCGCCCAATGCCCAAGAGCGCCCACCGACCGCCAAGCGCCACCGTCCCTTCCTCGCGCCAGAGGATAGGGGCACGCCACAGGCACACAAGCCTGCGTCCGGCTAGGGACTCGTCGCCCCGCCACCTCCTGCTTCCTCCCCTCGTCGCCCTGGACACCCTGGAACGGCGCCACGCGCCGCCCCGACCGCTCCCCTCTCCCCAGTCCTCTCCTCTCCTCTCCTCTCCCTCGCTCTCGCCGAACCCGAACGCCACCGCCACCGCTGCTCGCCAGAGTCAGTAGCCACCGCACCCCTTGAGAGCATCTGAGACGCCCCCGAGCTCCGCGTCGTCGACCTCGCCCTCCCTGTCAAGCCACGCGAGCCCGGAGGCACCACCGCGACGCCATCGCCCTCTTCTCCATCTCCGGCCACCGGAGATCGCCACCGCCGTTCGCCGCCGTCCGCGCTTCCCCAAGGCCGCCAACCAGCTCCCCGGATCCGCCGTGAGCTCCTCTACCTATCCCCCTACCTCCCGTGCTCGATTACGCCGTGTAGCCACCGCCCCCTTCGATCCCGAGCGCCCCTCGCCGCCGGCCATGTCGCCGTCGTGGCTACGGCCGTGCACGCGCGCGTCCGAGCACACCACCGCATTCAGCGCGTCCTCAGGAGCCTAACGCACACACCCCGTCGCCCTGCCGTGCACCGTAGCCCTCTCTTCCTCTCCGCCCGAACTCCGGCGCCCATGAAGCTCCACTCCGGCGAGCCCCGCCCCCCAGCTCTTTCCGCTTTGCTCCACCAGTGCGCGAGCCGGGCTACGCCGGTGCTCTCGAGACGCCACCCGTGGCTGTGGCACGGACTCCGCCCTCCGTCCAGAGGTCGCCGGCGACGAGCCCGTCGCCGAGCCCTGCCACGTGTCCGGCTTCGTCGATGATTAGCTGCTAATCACCAACTAACCTACCCCCGACATCGACGGTGGGCCCCAAAGCCACTAACCTGAATTAGATTAGAATTAAACCCCGTTAACTAATCGAGACACCGACGTGTGGCCCCACACGTCGAGTTTGACTCCAGCCAGCCGCAGCTTGACCTGCTGACGCCATGCTTGCGCAGTCTTCGACGCAATATTATATTCTCTGGATTTAATTAAATCAGGAAATTCCAGAATATACTCCAAACTTCTAAAATTCATAGAAATTCAACCGTAGCTCAGATTGAAATAATTTATATATGAAAAATGATCAGAAAAATGTGAAGAATCTGTTTATGCCATGATCATGCATGTTTGAACAAGTTAACATCACTGAATAGGATGAATCATGATTAGGTAATTTATGAAATAGCATTTGGGGTTGGAGTTCAACCTTGTTTGAATTCCACTTCAACTAACTTGGATTATTATTGCACTAGGTAAATTCAGTACCTTAATATGACATGTCATTCATGTGAATGCGCATTGCATTGATTGTGTTCTCTCTTGTTTGCCGGTAATTGTCCCTCCCGTAGAGCGATGTACCGACGATGAGTTCGATGACACCGATGAAGAACTATATTATCTTCAGAAGTGCCAGGCAAGCAAAACCCCCTTGTTCATTCCGATATAATCCCACTCTCTCGCTCCTGCTCTATTTTACTGCATTAGGACAACAACGACTCATGTGTTACTTGCTGCGGTAGCTGAACCCCTTGATCCTTTGCATGACCTGTCATTCCACAGTAATTAGATGAAACCCACTAGCATGAGTAGGAGTTGTTTGAGCCATGTTGTGCCTACTCATTTATGTTTGTTTGTCATGCCTGCTATCGCTTAGAGTGAGTCGGTCTGATTCATCGGGAATGAATTGGAAAGTGGTGAACATGTCCTACCGTGTGTGAACTAAGTGTGTGAACACGATTTGGTAAAGGTAGCGGTGAGAGGCCATGTAGGAGTACATGGTGGGTTGTCTCATTGAAACCGTCCTCGTGAACTGAGTTCGTGTTTGTGATCCATGAACAGTTACTACCACACATTGGGTTCCGTAACTCGACCCTCTCGACTTATTAATCAACTTGATCTCTGTCCGGGAGTTGCAACTAGTTTCGGTGTTTGTAGGTAGTGTTAGTAGTCTACCAAGTGGCACCCGATGCAGGTGGGCTTGGGACAGACTAGGCACAAGATGTACGGTGTACCAAGTGGCACCGGTTGGTGGGCTTGGGAACCCTGCTCACATCGCTTGGGGCCGTGGCGACACCCGGCGGATCTCCTTGCGGATGGAACCCGAATAGGCGATAAACCTGGACGAGAGACTTGTGTGGTTAGTCGGTCGTGGCCGACTCCCTCGCCCGGCTTCCGCTTGAAGGTTGCCGAGGTACATGACGGTACAGGCGATAAGTGGCGAGAGCGTGTGTGAAGAAGTACACCCTGCAGGGTTATCATTATCTATTCAATAGCCGGATTCCTCGGATATGGAAACTTGGACCCTTGCATAGTTCATAGACAAGTGAAAGTGGATACTCTAAAATACACAAGATAAGCGTGAGTGCTATGGATGGCATTTCTCGTGGGTAGACGGAGCGGATCCATAGTGGTGTATTTGATATGGTGAATATGTGGACTCGTAGCGCCACCTCAAAAGAGTTACTTGCAATGTAGTTCAGATAGCCACCGAGTCAAAGCTGGCTTGTTGCAGTCAAACTCCACCACCCCTTTTGATAATGATGCATATGTAGTTAGTTCGATGTAAGTCTTGCTGAGTACAATTGTACTCACGCTTGCTTATTTTATGTTTTGCGAGAGACGTCGGTCTCGCTAGTAGTTCCGCTTGGACTTGACGCTTAGCTTGTTACCTCAGCTACGATCTTGTGCCCTCGGCAGATCTCGTAGATAGTCGCTTCTCAGCCTTTTCCATTTATAGTTATCTGTACTGCACATGTTTAGCTTCCGCTTGTGTTTTGACTTGTATGCTTCGAGTGTTGGGTCATGAGACCCATGTTTGTAATATCTCGCTCTTGAGCCTAATGAATAATATTAGAGTCGAGAGTTATGTTGTGATGCCATGTTGTATCTACGCATATTGAGCATAATGTGTGTATGTTTGAAATGCTTGGTATGTGTGGGATCCGACAAACTAGTTGTTTATCCTTGGCAGCCTCTCATATGGGGAAATGTAGTCTCGTGATTCCGAGCGATAGTAGTCCGCTACAGCCGGTTCACGGAGTCCTGCTAGCCCAGACTACTGCTTGGACACTTGATCTGGCGGCATGTGTTTCACTTCGTTCCTATGTCTGTCCCTTCGGGAAATGTCACGCGGTGTTATTCGAGTCCTGCCTAGCTCTGCTACAGCCCGGGATACCGGAGTCCTGTTAGCCAGTGCTACAGCCCGAATATATACGTTGATGACCGACATGCTCGATGTGATTCATGTATGCCTGTCCCCATAGGTTAGCGCCGCTTTGGGTTCACGACTAGCCATGTCGGCCCGGTTCTTTGTCATATGGATGCTAGCGACACTATCATATACGTGAGCCAAAAGACGCAAACGGTCCCGGCCATGGTAAGGCGACACCGTGGGAATACCGTGCGTGAGGCCGCAAAGTGATATGATGTGTTACATGCTAGATCGGTGTGACTTAGGATCGGGTCCCGACAGCGTTGGTATCGAGCCCGATCGCTCAGAGGATTACCAAGCCAAACTGGTCAAGTTGTGTCTAGAAATGCTTTAGCTATGTAAGGGAATTGATTGTGGAAGGAACGTAAGGCTCTTTTTACTCCTTATACCTCATGGCGTTCTCGATCTGAGTCATCCTCTTCTCTTCTACGGGTTTAAGAACTAGGCTTCTCATCTATCTATCGGGATGACGTGTTACTAATCCATAGACCTTTAAGATTGTTGGATTTAAGCCTCGCCTCAGTTCCTACTATTTCGTATGATAACCGTTGATCCCGTAATCTTGTTATGATGTTGTTGAGTGGTTATGCCACCATTCTTGCAGGATGTCTCAAATCATTTTGAGCATTTACAGCCGTTATGCTGTCCGAGTCATCCTGGTCTCTAAATAGTCCGATGCATTTGCAAATCCTTTCCTTCCGCTCCTCGATGTCCTTTGGGCGAATAAGCACACTAACCACCGGTTGAGGTACTCTGTT
Source organism: Aegilops longissima (assembly GCA_021605205.1). Lineage (NCBI taxonomy): Eukaryota > Viridiplantae > Streptophyta > Magnoliopsida > Poales > Poaceae > Aegilops > Aegilops longissima. The sequence continues at coordinate 335,713,281 of CM038679.1, forward strand.
GCCTCGACATATATGTTGGAACTATTATTATGACCTTAGGTGTCTAGGAAGTCACCTAGCAATTTAGCTATGCTTTTGTATCCCTAGTGTGATGATTATGGCCATCATTTTCAAAGCATCCCGTGATGCCATTTGGTAGTAGGTATTCTACTCCTCGGGTTTCAACCCGAGATTCATCCTACTTCATGTTGTTAGTATTTGCTAGTGCCTTTAGGATATTAGTAACCTTGCGATAGTCCTCAAGGTCCGTGGTATTTCCTTCTTCCAAATACTACGAACCGCTTATGGCGAAGTTCTTTTGAGCCAAAAGATCATCAATAAGAGTGCTCTTGAGGAGTTCTCCATTTATAATTGTGAATCTGCCGATTCTACCTTTCTGCATGGGTTATCCGGAAGAAATGTTGAGCTTGCTCGACATACTAATCTGCATCCACAACTCGTAAAATTATATGTTCCTTTGAGTTGTTCTCTTAGATGCCTTCTGACCTTCATCTATCAATTGATAGCCAAGGGTATGTGTGCATTTGTGTCATCGATGCATTTTATCCTTGTGGTCCGTCAAGCCATTCTATTCCGGAATGACTAGGAGAAACAAACTCCAGTACCTCATCCATTTCTAGGATTGGGTCAAAGTAGTTGTATCCCGCAGATCAAAATGCCAATTCAGCTTTTGATTCTGTTCTACCCTGAAGTATTGCCATCTTATGTCAAGAATGCCATGGGAATTGCACAACCTCTTAGGAATCCTTGACGCAGTGATACTTCTCGCCATCATTATTCATTCCTCGGTTCCGTGTTGATGCAACCGGAATGCCGACAAGTAAATTGTGATGTGTGAAATCAATACTCCGAGCAACTTGTTGCTTGGTAGTGAATGGACAATATTCTCATTCTTAGCGTGTTGGTTATTAAACCATCATCCTAAGATTGATCGTGCTACCTAGTCCTTACTTCTGGTGCACACTTCAATTGATGAGTTAGGATTGTGTCAAGTCCTCACTCATTTGATCATATCGTCTTGCCCTGAAAAGCAAGATTGCTCTCGAGCTTAGTAGCATACCGGTGGTTCATGACTTTCCAAATATCTTCTTGGAAGTGTTATCAGGTTGTCACCTGACCGCTATGTTGAGTTCGTGATCATATTGGTTTGTTCTGAACCACCCCTTCTCCAAGAATCTGTGTTGAATACCCCTGAGCTAGTTGGTTAAGCCAAACAACAACTTGGAGAGTTGGAAGATAAAAGCTTGCCTAACCTAGTTCGATCCAATGGGATATTCTTGTGTAGTGTGTGTCGAAGAAAGATGATATCTTCATCGATTGGTCCTCGTGATCAGTTGCTGGATCTATTGTCTTATCGATCTTTTGACTTGAGTGTGGGCAATCGCCAAGTCAAATCAGAACCAACGATATTCGTGATGTTGTCTTACTCGTGGTTGATCCCTCGAGCATACACCATTACATCTTTTGGTCTGACCAATACTATCACGTGTTCACATGATGGTGGAAGTCCAGTGATATGGAAATTCTGATGAGTTGCTGTTGAGCCCATCAGTAGCATTTTGTCTCCCCCCATGAGTCGTGTTGAACATCAACCTAGTGTTGGAAATTTGTGTAAGCATTTCTTCGTGTGCCGTTCATGAAGCTTATGCTTGGATGGTTGAAGAGACTTCCTCGAATTTATGTGTTTTAGGTGTAAGTTGCCACCATGAATTGAGAAAGGTTTGTTTTGCTTCCTCCGAATCATTCCAAGTCAGTCATGCATGTGCGAAGTATTCTATGGTTTGATAGACTGATCATCTTCATTCCGTATGTATTCCTAGCACACCAAGCCACTGATTGATTTGTTCAAGGAAAGGAAGTTCCTTCTTAAGAGCATGCCTTATGCAAGGACTTCAATATCCTCGATCATGGTTCCCCACCTGAACTCGGTAGTGTTTTATTATAAGACTACTATGTGGTCATGCTTGTCTGGGACAATGTGTTCACAGGTTTGTAGCAGAACCAGCTCATGTTTTGGAGCTTGCTATCGTAGTTCATATCCCGAGAATCTCGCAACGCCATCTCGTCAAATTGTGTTGCAACCCTTCCTTTTCAGACGTGCTGAGTCTGAAATATCCTAACACCAACCAGATCTGAATCTCAGGCAGATATGATGGTTGGAACATTCCAGCAGCTGCATTTCGTTCCCAGCTTGCACCGTCCTTGTGCTATCTCGCTATAGACTGTCTTCTTAGCAATTCTTGTCCAGGTTTATCTTTAAAAGTGGACTTACCATGGGTCCCTTCCACCTCCAATGATAAGCAAAATCATCCATTGCGTTGTCTTCAACAAGGTAGTCCACATCATCCATTCTAGTCCGGGTGTACCATTCCTTGCATTCCACCAAATGATCGCTTGTGATTGCCTTAGGCTGGTATAAAGAGTTCCAATGATCTATGGATCAAAAGTAATTCTTTTGCCACTTAAGGAATAGTTCTTTCGTCACCTTTTTCGAGGTGCCCGTTACGGGATCATAGTAAATATTTCCTCACCACCTTGACACCATCCACCATCTCCCTAAGCGTGGAATTGTTTCCACCAATCAAACCCGTTGTTGTTCTTCCATCCTCTCGATGTATTTTGTGCCTCAACTCGAGATGTGTCACCGTCTCGATTCGTGAGTCGATCATGTTTACTTGATCTTCGTGAAGATCGAATCATGTAGGGTTTTCCCTCTTTCCGTTGTCGTGTCGAGTGAAGATCTCAAGGCGCCAAGACCAAGATGATGGAATGAATCAACATCTTCGAGAAGGGCAAATGGATCATGAAGATTGTGATAGTTTGTGACTTCCCTTTCCTCTTACTCACGCCTTGAATCTCGGGCTAGATTCTTGTTTAGTGGGGTGAGTTGTCACAGCCCTAGAATTGTTTGACATTAGTTGCATTAAGGCATTCATGTCATCATGTTAATTTTCATGAAATTGAAATGGGGATTTGTGAAACCCTCAGAATAATTTTTGGAAATGACCCAAAAATAAAAATTGCTCCAAAAGGTCCAAGAAAATGCTCATGTGGCCTCTGAAAATATTGGACAGAGATAATAATCAAACCAATATTTTTGGGAGTTCATAAGTATTTATATTTGGGCATTTGGAATTAATGCATACCTAATTGCATTGGATATATATTATTATATATATATATAATATTGTCCAATAATTGTGCCTTTTGTTGAAGAGCTCTGGAATATTACCACTAGCTCATATAAAAATTGGCATAATTAAATAAAGTGATTTGGTATTTTAAATAAATCAAACAAATGTCAGAATATTAAAAAAAGAAACAAAATAGGTAAAACCCACCTAACTTACATGACTTTGGCTGTGTGGCCTGCCCAATGCCCAAAGAGTCAGCCACCAATGACCGGCCAAGCGCCACCGTCCCTTCCTCGCGCCCAGAGGATGGGGCAGGCACGCCTGCGCCAGCACACCACGCTGTCCGGCTGGGACTCGCTCGCCCGCCACCTCCTGCTTCCTCCCTCGTCGCCTCGACACCTCGAACGGCGCCACGCGCCGCCCGACCGCTCCCTCTCCCAGTCCTCTCCTCTCCTCTCTCTCCCTCGCTCTCGCCAACCCCGAGCCACCGCCGCCGCTGCTGCGCCAGAGTCGTAGCCACCGCACCCCTTGAGAGCATCTGAGGCGCCCACGAGCTCAGCGTCGTCGACCTCGCCCTCCTGTCAAGCCACGCGAGCCCGGAGGCACCACCGCGACGCCATCGCCTCTTCTCCATCTCCGCCACCGGAGATCGCCACCGCCGTTCGCCGCCGTCCGCGCTTCCCCAAGGCCGCCAACCAGCTCCCGGATCCGCCGTGAGCTCCTCTACCTATCCCCTACCTCCCGTGCTCGATTCGCCGTGTAGCCACCGCCCCTTCGATCCCGAAGCCCTACGCCGCCCGGCCATGTCGCCCGTCGTGGCTACGGCCGTGCAGCAGCGTCCGAAAGCACACCACCGCATTCAGCGCGTCCTCGAGCCTAACGCACACACCCGCCGCCTGCCGTGCACCGTAGCCCTCTCTTCCTCTCCGCCCGAACTCCGGCGCCGCCTTGAAGCTCCACTCCGCGAGCCCGGCCCCCCAGCTCTTTCCGCTGCTCCACCAGTGTGCGAGAGCCGGGCTACGCCGGTGCTCTCAGACGCCACCCCCGTGGCCTGTGGCACGGACTCCGCCGCGTCCAGAGGTCGCCGGCGACGAGCCCCGTCGCCTGAGCCCTGCCACGTGGGTCCGGCTCGTCAGGTTTGACCCAGCCAGCCGCAGTTGACCTGCTGACGTCATGCTTGCGCAGTGCTGACGCAATATTATATTCTCTGGATTTAATTAAATCAGGAAATTCCAGAATATACTCTAAACTTCTAAAATTCATAGAAATTCAACCGTAGCTCAGATTGAAATAATTTATATATGAAAAATGATCAGAAAAATGTGAAGAATCTGTTTATGCCATGATCATGCATGTTTGAACAAGTTAACATCACTGAATAGGATGAATCATGATTAGGGTAATTTATGAAATAGCATTTGGGGTTGGAGTTCAACCTTGTTTGAATTCCACTTCAACTAACTTGGATTATTATTGCACTAGGTAAATTCAGTACCTTAATATGACATGTCATTCATGTGAATGTGCATTGCATTGATTGTGTTCTCTTGTTTGCGGTAATTGTCCCTCCCGTAGAGCGATGTACCGACGATGAGTTCGATGACACCGATGAAGAACTATATTATCTTCGAAGTGCGGGCAAGCAAAACCCCTTGTTCATTCCGATATAATCCCACTCTCTCGCTCCTGCTCTATTTTACTGCATTAGGACAACAACGACTCATGTGTTACTTGCTGCGGTAGCTGAACCCCTTGATCCTTTGCATGACCTGTCATTCCACAGTAATTAGATGAAACCCACTAGCATGAGTAGGAGTTGTTTGAGCCATGTTGTGCCTACTCATTTATGTTTGTTTGTCATGCCTGCTACTGCTTAGAGTGAGTCGGGTCTGATTCATCGGGAATGAATTGGAAAGTGGTGAACATGTCCTACCGTGTGTGAACTAAGGGTGTGAACACGATTTGGTAAAGGTAGCGGTGAGAGGCCATGTAGGAGTACATGGTGGGTTGTCTCATTGAAACCGTCCTCAGGAACTGAGTTCTGTGTTTGTGATCCATGAACAGTTACTACCACACATTGGGTTCCGTAACTCGACCCTCTCGACTTATTAATCAACTTGATCTCTGCCCAGAGTTGCAACTAGTTTCGGTGTTTGTAGGTAGTGTTAGTAGTCTACCAAGTGGCACCCGTGCAGTGGGCTTGGGACAGACTAGGCACAATGTACGGTGTACCAAGTGGCACCGGTTGGTGGGCTTGGGAACCCTGCTCACATCGTTTGGGGCCGTGGCGACACCCGGCCGGATCTCCTTGCGGATGGAACCCGAATAGGCGATAAACCCGGACGAGAGACTTGTGTGGTTAGTCGGTCGTGGCCGACTCCCTCGCCCGCTTCCGCTTGAAGGTTGCCGAGGTACATGACGGCGATGTCTGGCGATAAGTGGCGAGAGCGTGTGTGAAGAAGTACACCCTGCAGGGTTATCATTATCTATTCAATAGCCGGATTCCTCGGATATGGAAACTTGGACCCTTGCATAGTTCATAGACAAGTGAAAGTGGATACTCTAAAATACACAAGATAAGCGTGAGTGCTATGGATGGCATTTCTCGTAGGTAGACGGGAGCGGATCCATAGTGGTGTATTGATATGGTGAATATGTGGACTCGTGCGCCACCTCAAAAGAGTTACTTGCGATCGTAGTTCAGATAGCCACCGAGTCAAAGCTGGCTTGCTGCACCAAACTCCACCACCCCTTTTGATAATGATGCATATGTAGTTAGTTCGATGTAAGTCTTGCTGAGTACAATTGTACTCACGCTTGCTTATTTTATGTTTTGCGAGAGACGTCGGTCTCGCTAGTAGTTCCGCTTGGACTTGACGCTTAGCTTGTTACCTCAGCTACGATCTTGTGCCCTCGGCAGATCTCGGTAGATAGTCGCTTCTCAGCCTTTTCCATTTATAGTTATCTGTACCCTGCACATGTTTAGCTTCCGCTTGTGTTTTGACTTGTATGCTTCGAGTGTTGGGTCATGAGACCCATGTTTGTAATATCTCGCTCTTGAGCCTAATGAATAATATTAGAGTCGAGAGTTATGTTGTGATGCCATGTTGTATCTACGCATATTGAGCATAATGTGTGTATGTTTGAAATGCTTGGTATGTGTGGGATCCGACAAACTAGTTGTTTATCCTTGGCAGCCTCTCATATGGGGAAATGTAGTCTCGTGATTCCGAGCGATAGTAGTCCGCTACAGCCCGGTTCACGAGTCCTGCTAGCCCAAAGACTACCGCTTGGACACTTGATCGGCGGCATGTGTTTCACTTCGTTCCTATGTCCGTCCTTCGGGAAATGTCACGCGGTGTTATTCGAGTCCTGCCTAGCCTGCTACAGCCGGGATACCGGAGTCCTGTTAGCCCAAAGGCTACAGCCCGAATATATACGTTGATGACCGACATGCTCGATGTGATTCATGTATGCTGTCCCCATAGGTTAGCGCCGCTTTGGGTTCACGACTAGCCATGTCGGCCCGGTTCTTTGTCATATGGATGCTAGCGACACTATCATATACGTGAGCCAAAAGACGCAAACGGTCCCGGCCATGGTAAGGCGACACCGTGGGAATACCGTGCGTGAGGCCGCAAAGTGATATGATGTGTTACATGCTAGATCGGTGTGACTTAGGATCGGGTCCCGACAGCGTTGGTATCGAGCTTTGATGCTCAGAGGATTACCAAGCCAAACTGGTCGAAGTTGTGTCTAGAAATGCTTTAGCTATGTAAGGGAATTGATTGTGGAAGGAACGTAAGGCTCTTTTTACTCCTTATACCTCATGGCGTTCTGATCTGAGTCATCCTCTTCTCTTCTACGGGGTTTAAGAACTAGGCTTCTCATCTATCTATCAGGATGACGTGTTACTAATCCATAGACCTTTAAGATTGTTGGATTTAAGCCTCAGTTCAGTTCCTACTATTTCTGTATGATAACTGTTGATCCCAGAATCTTGTTATGATGTTGTTGAGTGGTTATGCCACCATTCTTGCAGGATGTCTCAAATCATTTTGAGCATTTACAGCCGTTATGCTGTCCGAGTCATCCCAGGTCTCTAAATAGTCTGATGCATTTGCAAATCCTTTCCTTCCGTTCCTGATGTCAGTTTGGGCCAGAATAAGCACACTAACCAGTCGGTTGAGGTACTCTGTTGCCTCGACATATATGTTGGAACTATTATTATGACCTTAGGTGTCTAGGAAGTCACCTAGCAATTTAGCTATGCTTTTGTATCCCTAGTGTGATGATTATGGCCATCATTTTCGAAAGCATCCCGTGATGCCATTTGGTAGTAGGTATTCTACTCCTGGGTTTCTGAACCCGAGATTCATCCTACTTCATGTTGTTAGTATTTGCTAGTGCCTTTAGGATATTAGTAACCTTGCGATAGTCCTCAAGGTCCGTGGTATTTCCTTCTTCCAAATACTACGAACCGCTTATGGCAGAAGTTCTTTTGAGCCAAAAGATCATCAATAAGAGTGCTCTTGAGGAGTTCTCCATTTATAATTGTGAATCTGCCGATTCTACCTTTCTGCATGGGTTATCCGGAAGAAATGTTGAGCTTGCTCGACATACTAATCTGCGCATCCACAACTCAGAAAATTATATGTTCCTTTGAGTTGTTCTCTTAGATGCCTTCTGACCTTCATCTATCAATTGATAGCCAAGGGTATGTGTGCATTTGTGTCATCGATGCATTTTATCCTTGTGGTCCGTCAAGCCATTCTATTCCGGAATGACTAGGAGAAACAAACTCGATAGACCTCATCCATTTCTAGGATTGGGTCAAAGTAGTTGTATCCCGCAGATCAAAATGCCAATTCAGCTTTTGATTCTGTTCTACCACAAGTATTGCCATCTTATGTCAAGAATGCCATGGAATTGCACAACCTCTTAGGAATCCTTGACGCAGTGATACTTCTCGCCATCATTATTCATTCCTCGGTTCCGTGTTGATGCAACCGGAATGCCGACAAGTAAATTGTGATGTGTGAAATCAATACTCCGAGCAACTTGTTGCTTGGTAGTGAATGGACAATATTCTCATTCTTAGCGTGTTGGTTATTAAACCATCATCCTAAGATTGATCGTGCTACCTAGTCCTTACTTCTGGTGCACACTTCAATTGATGAGTTAGGATTGTGTCAAGTCCTCACTCATTTGATCATATCGTCTTGCCCTGAAAAGCAAGATTGCTCTCGAGCTTAGTAGCATACCGGTGGTTCATGACTTTCCAAATATCTTCTTGGAAGTGTTATCAGGTTGTCACCTGACCGCTATGTTGAGTTCGTGATCATATTGGTTTGTTCTGAACCACCCCTTCTCCAAGAATCTGTGTTGAATACCCCTGAGCTAGTTGGTTAAGCCAAACAACAACTTGGAGAGTTGGAAGATAAAAGCTTGCCTAACCTAGTTCGATCCAATGGGATATTCTTGTGTAGTGTGTGTCGAAGAAAGATGATATCTTCATCGATTGGTCCTCGTGATCGCTTCTTGGATCTATTGTCTTATCGATCTTTTGACTTGAGTGTGGGCAATCGCTAAGTCAAATCAGAACCAACGATATTCGTGATGTTGTCTTACTCGTGGTTGATCCCTCGAGCATACACCATTACATCTTTTGGTCCGACCAATACTATCACGTGTTCACATGATGGTGGAAGTCCAGTGATATGGAAATTCTGATGAGTTGCTGTTGAGCCCATCAGTAGCATTTTGTCTCCCCCCATGAGTCGTGTTGAACATCAACCTAGTGTTGGAAATTTGTGTAAGCATTTCTTCGTGTGCCGTTCATGAAGCTTATGCTTGGATGGTTGAAGAGACTTCCTCGAATTTATGTGTTTTAGGTGTAAGTTGCCACCATGAATTGAGAAAGGTTTGTTTTGCTTCCTCTGGAATCATTCCAAGTCAGTCATGCATGTGCGAAGTATTCTATGGTTTGATAGACTGATCATCTTCATTCCGTATGTATTCCTAGCACACCAAGCCACTGATTGATTTGTTCAAGGAAAGGAAGTTCCTTCTTAAGAGCATGCCTTATGCAAGGACTTCAATATCCTCGATCATGGTTCCCCACCTGAACTCGGTAGTGTTTTATTATAAGACTACTATGTGGTCATGCTTGTCTGGGACAATGTGTTCACAGGTTTGTAGCAGAACCAGCTCATGTTTTGGAGCTTGCTATCGTAGTTCATATCCCGAGAATCTCGCAACGCCATCTCGTCAAATTGTGTTGCAACCCTTCCTTTTCGACGTCTGAGTCTGAAATATCCTAACACCAACCAGATCTGAATCTCAGGCAGATATGATGGTTGGAACATTCCAGCAGCTGCATTTCGTTCCCAGCTTGCACCGTCCTTGTGCTATCTCGCTATAGACTGTCTTCTTAGCAATTCTTGTCCAGGTTTATCTTTAAAAGTGGACTTACCATGGGTCCCTTCCACCTCCAATGATAAGCAAAATCATCCATTGCGTTGTCTTCAACAAGGTAGTCCACATCATCCATTCTAGTCCGGGTGTACCATTCCTTGCATTCCACCAAATGATCGCTTGTGATTGCCTTAGGCTGGTATAAAGAGTTCCAATGATCTATGGATCAAAAGTAATTCTTTTTGCCACTTAAGGGAATAGTTCTTTGCGTCACCTTTTTCGAGGTGCCCCGTTACGGGATCATAGTAAATATTTCCTCACCACCTTGACACCATCCACCATCTCCCTAAGCGTGGAATTGTTTCCACCAATCAAACCCCGTTGTTGTTCTTCCATCCCTCTCGATGTATTTTGTGCCTCAACTCGAGATGTGTCACCGTCTCAGTTCGTGAGTCGATCATGTTTACTTGATCTTCGTGAAGATCGAATCATGTAGGGTTTTTCCCCTCTTTCCGTTGTCGTGTCGAGTGAAGATCTCGAAGACGTCAAGACCAAGATGATGGAATGAATCAACATCTTCGCGAAGGGCAAATGGATCATGAAGATTGTGATAGTTTGTGACTTCCCTTTTCCTCTTACCTCACGTCTTGAATCTCGGGGCGAGATTCTTGTTTAGTGGGGGTGAGTTGTCACAGCCCTAGAATTGTTTGACATTAGTTGCATTAAGGCATTCATGTCATCATGTTAATTTTCATGAAATTGAAATGGGGATTTGTGAAACCCTCAGAATAATTTTTGGAAATGACCCAAAAATAAAAATTGCTCCAAAAGGTCCAAGAAAATGCTCATGTGGCCTCTGAAAATATTGGACAGAGATAATAATCAAACCAATATTTTTGGGAGTTCATAAGTATTTATATTTGGGCATTTGGAATTAATGCATACCTAATTGCATTGGATATATATTATTATATATATATATAATATTGTCCAATAATTGTGCCTTTTGTTGAAGAGCTCGAATATTACCACTAGCTCATATAAAATTGGCATAATTAAATAAAGTGATTTGGTATTTTAAATAAATCAAACAAATGTCGAATATTAAAAAAGAAACAAAATAGGTAAAACCCACCTAACTTACATGCCTGGCGCTGTGTGGTTCGCCCAATGCCCAAAGAAGTCGCCCCCACTGACCGCCAAGCGCCACCGTCCCCTTCCTCGCGCCCGGAGGATGGGGCACGCCCTTGGCCTTGTGCCACGCGTCCGCTGGGGACTCGTCGCCTGCCACCTCCTGCTTCCTCCCTCGTCGCCTGACACCTCGAACGGCGCCACGCGCCGCCCCGACCGCTCCCCTCTCCCCAGTCCTCTCCTCTCCTCTCCTCTCCCTCGCTCTCGCCGAACCCGAACGCCACCGCCGCCGCTGCTCGCCGTAGCCGTAGCCACCGCACCCCTTGAGAGCATCTGAGACGCCCCCGAGCTCCGCGTCGTCGACCTCGCCCTCCCTGTCAAGCCACGCGAGCCCGGAGGCACCACCGCGACGCCATCGCCCTCTTCTCCATCTCCGGCCACCGGAGATCGCCACCGCCGTTCGCCGCCGTCCGCGCTTCCCCAAGGCCGCCAACCAGCTCCCCGGATCCGCCGTGAGCTCCTCTACCTATCCCCCTACCTCCCGTGCTCGATTACGCCGTGTAGCCACCGCCCCCTTCGATCCCGAGCGCCCCTCGCCGCCGGCCATGTCGCCGTCGTGGCTACGGCCGTGCACGCGCGCGTCCGAGCGCACCACCGCATTCAGCGCGTCCTCAGGAGCCTAACGCACACACCCCGTCGCCCTGCCGTGCACCGTAGCCCTCTCTTCCTCTCCGCCCGAACTCCGGCGCCGCCCAAGCTCCACTCCGCGAGCCCTGCCCCAGCTCTTTCCGCTTTGCTCCACCAGTGCGCGAGCCCGGCTACGCCCGGTGCTCTCGAGACGCCACCTCGTGGCTCTGTGGCACGGACTCCGCCGAGGCGACGTCAGTGGCGGCGACGAGCCCCGTCGCCTGAGCCCTGCCACGTGGGTCCGGCTCGTCAGGTTTGACCCAGCCAGCCGCAGTTGACCTGCTGACGTCATGCTTGCGCAGTGCTGACGCAATATTATATTCTCTGGATTTAATTAAATCAGGAAATTCCAGAATATACTCTAAACTTCTAAAATTCATAGAAATTCAACCGTAGCTCAGATTGAAATAATTTATATATGAAAAATGATCAGAAAAATGTGAAGAATCTGTTTATGCCATGATCATGCATGTTTGAACAAGTTAACATCACTGAATAGGATGAATCATGATTAGGGTAATTTATGAAATAGCATTTGGGGTTGGAGTTCAACCTTGTTTGAATTCCACTTCAACTAACTTGGATTATTATTGCACTAGGTAAATTCAGTACCTTAATATGACATGTCATTCATGTGAATGCGCATTGCATTGATTGTGTTCTCTCTTGTTTGCCGGTAATTGTCCCCTCCCGGTAGACGATGTACCGACGATGAGTTCGATGACACCGATGAAGAACTATATTATCTTCAGAAGTGCCAGGCAAGCAAAACCCCCTTGTTCATTCCGATATAATCCCACTCTCTCGCTCCTGCTCTATTTTACTGCATTAGGACAACAACGACTCATGTGTTACTTGCTGCGGTAGCTGAACCCCTTGATCCTTTGCATGACCTGTCATTCCACAGTAATTAGATGAAACCCACTAGCATGAGTAGGAGTTGTTTGAGCCATGTTGTGCCTACTCATTTATGTTTGTTTGTCATGCCTGCTATCGCTTAGAGTGAGTCGGTCTGATTCATCGGGAATGAATTGGAAAGTGGTGAACATGTCCTACCGTGTGTGAACTAAGGTGTGAACACGATTTGGTAAAGGTAGCGGTGAGAGGCCATGTAGGAGTACATGGTGGGTTGTCTCATTGAAACCGTCCTCGTGAACTGAGTTCTGTGTTTGTGATCCATGAACAGTTACTACCACACATTGGGTTCCGTAACTCGACCCTCTCGACTTATTAATCAACTTGATCTCTGTCCGGGAGTTGCAACTAGTTTCGGTGTTTGTAGGTAGTGTTAGTAGTCTACCAAGTGGCACCCGATGCAGGTGGGCTTGGGACGACTAGGCACATGGCACGGTGTACCAAGTGGCACCGGTTGGTGGGCTTGGGAACCCTGCTCACATCGTTTGGGGCCGTGGCGACACCCGGCCGGATCTCCTTGCGGATGGAACCCGAATAGGCGATAAACCTGGACGAGAGACTTGTGTGGTTAGTCGGTCGTGGCCGACTCCTCGCCCGGCTTCCGCTTGAAGGTTGCCGAGGTACATGACGTGTCTGAGCGATAAGTGGCGAGAGTGTGTGAAGAAGTACACCCTGCAGGGTTATCATTATCTATTCAATAGCGGATTCCTCGGATATGGAAACTTGGACCCTTGCATAGTTCATAGACAAGTGAAAGTGGATACTCTAAAATACACAAGATAAGCGTGAGTGCTATGGATGGCGTTTCGTGGTAGACGGAGCGGATCCATAGTGGTGTATTGATATGGTGAATATGTGGACTCGTGTGCGCCACCTCAAAAGAGTTACTTGCGATCGTAGTTCAGATAGCCACCGAGTCAAAGCTGGCTTGCTGCAGTCAAACTCCACCACCCCTTTTGATAATGATGCATATGTAGTTAGTTCTGATGTAAGTCTTGCTGAGTACAATTGTACTCACGCTTGCTTATTTTATGTTTTGCGAGAGGCGTCGGTCTAGCTAGTAGTTCCGCTTGGACTTGACGCTTAGCTTGTTACCTCAGCTACGATCTTGTGCCCTCGGCAGATCTGTAGATAGTCGCTTCTCAGCCTTTTCCATTTATAGTTATCTGTACCCAGCACATGTTTAGCTTCCGCTTGTGTTTTGACTTGTATGTTTCGAGTGTTGGGTCATGAGACCCATGTTTGTAATATCTCGCTCTTGGAGCCTAATGAATAATATTAGAGTCGAGAGTTATGTTGTGATGCCATGTTGTATCTACGCATATTGAGCATAATGTGTGTATGTTTGAAATGCTTGGTATGTGTGGGATCCGACAAACTAGTTGTTTATCCTTGGCAGCCTCTCATATGGGGAAATGTAGTCTCGTGATTCCGAGCGATAGTAGTCCGCTACAGCCCGGTTCACGGAGTCCTGCTAGCCCAAAGACTACTGCTTGGACACTTGACTGGCGGCATGTGTTTCACTTCGTCCTATGTCCGTCCCTTCGGGAAATGTCACGCGGTGTTATTCGAGTCCTGCCTAGCCTGCTACAGCCGGGATACCGAGTCCTATTAGCCCAGTGCTACAGCCCGAATATATACGTTGATGACCGACATGCTCGATGTGATTCATGTATGCCTGTCCCCATAGGTTAGCGCCGCCTTGGGTTCACGACTAGCCATGTCGGCCCGGGTTCTTTGTCATATGGATGCTAGCGACACTATCATATACGTGAGCCAAAAGACGCAAACGGTCCCGGGCCATGGTAAGGCGACACCCGTGGGAATACCGTGCGTGAGGCCGCAAAGTGATATGATGTGTTACATGCTAGATCGGTGTGACTTAGGATCAGGGTCCTGACATGAACCTTCCTTTCTTTGAGAAAGAGAAAGAAGAGAAAATAAAGTCATGGAGCCTAGTGGCTCGTTATCGCTTACCGAGTGTAGATGCTGCACAAAGCGTCAGGCAAAGCATGCAACAAAATTATGAAAGCATGAAATTGACAAGTTGTGCGCAATACATAAGCTTTACTGATGCACGGGGTCTGCGCCCGGCTTTGTACAAAGGATTACATGCAACATCGGCAAGACTTGTACAAAAGGGTGGTTGCCGGAATGGGTTCCGACAACCGCGCCCTATGGGTAAAACTTACGAAGATGCTCTATGTTCCAGGAGTTGCTCACCGGAACGCCATCTTCGGTCTCAAGGTGGACAGCGCCAGGCCTAGTGACTCGCTTCACCCGATAAGGGCCTTCCCACTTCGGCGTCAACTTGTTGGAATTCTTGGCGGACTGAATGCGCCAAGAACAAGGTCGCCTTCCTCGAAACTTCGGCACTAACTGCGGCTATGGTAGCGGCGCAAAGCTTGCTGGTAACGAGCAGCTCGTCTGAGAGGCTGAAGACGGTCCTCCTCAAGGAGCAAAGGTCATCTTGTCGCAGCTGCTCTTGCTCAAGCTCATCATAGCGAGTACTCGAGGTGACCCGTATCTGAGTTCCGTGGGGAGAACTGCCTCTGCTCCATAGACTAGGCGAAGGTGTCCGGCGGTGGCTCGATTTGGCGTCGTCTGATCGACCAAAGAACCACCGGCAGCTCCTCAATCCAGTTTCTTCCGCACTTGTGCAGCACGCCGAAAGTTCTGGTCTTGAGTCCTTGCTGCACTTCAGCGTTTGCCCTCTCTTGACCGTTGCTCCTCGGATGAGCAATGAAGCAAAGCAGACCTTGGCGCCAAGATCTTGGGCGTATTGCATGAAGGTGCGACTTCGTGAATTGTGTGCCGTTGTCGGTGATGATCCGGTTAGGGATCCCAAAGCGGCAAACAATTGACTGAAGAACTTGATCTTGACCGTGCTGTCACCTTCCTCATCGCTTCCACTTCCGGCCACTTTGTGAACTTGTCGATTACAGCGTACAAGTACTCAAAGCCCCGACAGCTTCGGGAAAGGGGCCGAGGATGTCGAGCCCCAGACCAAAATGGCCAAGATAAAGGGATCGTGCGAGAGCTTGAGCTGGCTGGTGTATCTCCTTGGAATGGAACTTGCACGCTCACACTTGGTTACTTGTGCAGTTGCATCTCGGAGGGCTGTCGACCAAAGAAACCTTGCCGAAAGCTTTGCGGCAAGTGCTCTTGAGCCAATGTGGTGACCACATATGCCTCCGTGTATCTCTCGCCAACAGCTTACATCCATCTTCCCGTGAATACACTTCAATTTCACACCGTTGAGTCTCCTTCATACAGCGTGTTGTCGACGAACTGATACATACTTGACTGCCGGGCTACTCTCTCCGCTTCTTCTTGCTCTTCGGGAAGTTCTCCTGTCTGAAGGAAATGGACGATCTGCTGTGCCCATGCTGGAGCTTGCGGCTCGACAACAAGGACTAAAGGCACATCTGCTGCTGCGGGAACATCCGCTTCTACGGCAAGAACTTGCGGCTCTGCCGGAGCTTGATGTTCCCCGACAAGCTTGCCGGAGCAAAACTTGTCGGGAGCGTCTGCTTCAACGAAACAGACCCTAGGGCTTGTCGGAGCAGACTGCTCCTCAGCACTTTTGGCGTTGATCTAGGGGACTTTCGCGGCGGCGGCTTCGGGGAGCTCGGCCGGGAAGTAGTCGCTAGAAATCAACTTCCTCTTCTTGTTTTGTCCAGTTGATGGCGTTACAGTTGGTTGAGTCAGCTTGAGCACAAAAATTCCTGGTTCCACGGGTAACTTGAGTGCGGCGCACTTTGACAGGCCATCAGCAATATCATTCTGAGCTCTTGGAACATGTTCCATTTGCAGGCCTTCAAAGTGTTCTTCTAGCTTTCTCACTTCATCAACGTAGGCTTCCATCAACGGACTCTGATAATCTTTGTTTACTTGGCGGACGACAAGCTGCGAGTCACCCCTGACAATGAGCTTCTTGATCCCAAGGTCTACTGCAATTCTAAGACCGGCAAGCAAACCTTCATACTCTGCAGTATTATTTGTTGCTTGCTCCTTGGGAAAGTGCATCTGAACTATGTACTTGAGGTGTTCTCCGGTGGGTGCTATAAGCAGCACGCCGGCACCGGCGCCTTGCAGCGAAAAGGCACCGTCAAGGTACATCAGCCACTCTTTACTTGCCTCCTTGACGGGGATGCTCGTCTCTGGAATTTCTTCATCTTGCGTTGGCGTCCATTCTGTTATAAACTCTGCCAATGCTCTGCTTTGGATAGTTGAAGTGCTTTCAAACTTGAGGCCAAAGCTTGACAGTTCCAGTGCCCACTCGACAATCCTGCCTGCCGCTTGGATTTTGCAATATCCTCTTGAGGGAAAGCGAGTGACGATTGTTATCTCATGTGCTTGGAAGTAATGGCGCAGCTTTCTCGAGGCCATGAGGAGGCCGAAAAGCAATTTCTGCACACCGAGTACCTTGACCTAGCCCCTGCAGAAGGGAATCGACAAAATAGACCGGGCGCTGCACCATCCTTTTCGCATCTTCTCGCAATCCTGCGCAGATCCGTCCTTATCGGGACGAGCTTGTCGGTGAAGCCCCACCTTGTCGCTGGATGCATCTGCCTCGGTTGCGGCTCATCATCTGCCTCCCTTTCCGCTACTAACGCAGCACTAACCACTTGATTGGTCGCCGCTATATACAACAGCAACTTCTCTTGTGGCCTAGGTGCGACAAGTATTGGAGTGGAGGACAGGTACCTCTTTAAGTCTGCGCAGCAGCCTCCGCTTCGAGTCCATTTCATTGGACCTTCCTTTTCAAAATCTTGAAAAATGGCAAGGCGCTCAGCAGACCTAGAGATAAACCTCTGAGAGCAGCCACGCCACCGCAAGTCTTGAACATCCTTGGCGCTTTGGTGCTTCAATCTGCTCAATGGCCTTGATCTTGTCGGGATTGGCTTCAATTCCCGCCGAGACCACGAAGAACCCGAGAAGCTTGCGGAAGGACTCGAACACGCACTTCTCGGGGTTGAGCTTGAGGTTGATCTTGCGCAGATTTGCAAAGGTCTCATCCAAATCTTGAACCAGAGTTGCTTTGTCCTTGCTCTTGACCACTATGTCATCCATGTAAGCTTCAACATTTCTGTGCATTTGCGGCTCAAAAGCGTCATGGTCTACTCTTGCAAATGTTGAACCAGCATTCTTTAGCCCAAAAGGCATCCGTACAAAACAGTATGTGCCACATGGGGTGATGAATGCGGTTTTCTCTTCATCCTCTTCTGCCATGAAGATCTGATGATATCCTGAATATGCATCAAGAAATGAAAGCAAATCACATCCAGCCGTGGAGTCAACAATCTGGTCGATACGCGGCAAGGGAAATGGGTCTTTGGGACAAGCTTTATTAACATCTGTGAAGTCGATACAGAGTCTCCATTTCCCATTTGCCTTTCGTACAACTACCGGATTGGCCAACCATGTGGGATGGAGCACTCCTCTGACAAGGCCTGCTGCTTCCAACTTCTTGATCTCTTCTGCTATGAATTCTTGGCGCTCCACTGCCTGTTTCCTGACTTTTTGCTTTACGGGCGCGCGATGAGGACAGACAGCTAAGTGGTGCTCAATTACTTTCACAGGAACACGGGGATGTCGGGCGGTTGCCATGCAAACACGTCGACATTCGCCCAGGAAAACAACGAGCGCCTTCCTATTTAGGGTCGAGAGTGGCACGATGGTGAAGGTACCACCAGTGCCGTCCTCCTTGGCGGGCACCTTCTTGGTCTTGGTGGAGCTGCCATCGTCTTCTTGCACTTGCGGTGGAGCTCGATGGTGCGTCCTCGACGGTAGCGCAGCACTCCGAAGAGGTGCGCTTGCCGGAGTGGGCATCAGAGCTCTTGCCGGACAAAGTGGTCTTCTTCTTCCCCCGGGAGCTTCAGCGTCAAGTGATTTGCTATCTGTCGCAGCTGCTGCCTCCCGGTAGATCTTGTCGGCGCAGATAAGAGCATCTTTCTTGTCGCCATGAACAGAAATGACACTTATCGGGACTGGCATCTTGAGCAAGTTGTATGCATAATGAGAGGCTGCCATGAACTTGGCGAGTGCGGGACGGCCAAGTATCCCATTATAAGGCAATGGAAAATCAGCAACGTCAAACGTGACCCTCTCAGTCCTGAAGTTTAGCTCGCTGCCAAATGTTACCGGCAACGTGATCTTCCCCTTCGGCTTGCTCCTTCCTGGATTGATTCCTTGGAACGTGCCAGTCTCTTCGAGCTCGCTGTCAGGGATTTAAAGCTTCTGGAGCACTGCCGATGAGATCAGGTTCAAGCCGGCCCCGCTGTCAACTAGCATCTTGGTGACTTTGAGGTTGCGGATAGTTGGTGAGACCAACATCGGCAAGCACCCGACCGCGGTTATGCGATCAGGGTGGTCCTCAATATCAAAGATGATAGGCGTGCTGGACCACTTCAGAGGCCTGCGTGACTCTAAGGATGGTTCTGCTGCATTAACCTCCCGCATCCATTGCTTGAGTTGGCGGTGTGAGGTATGCAGAGAAGCACCGCCGTCTATCCAGAGGACCTCCGTGGCTTTCTGAAACTCCTGCTCATCAGCTTCATCGTCTTCCATATCTTCATCGTCATCGTCGTCTTCATCCTTGTCGCGGCCGCGGGGAGGTCTGTCTCCTTGCCGCTGCTTGGCCTTGCCGCGGCGTCCTCCCCGGCCGGGTCGCTTCTTGCCAGCTCCCCCAGCACCTTCCTAGGCCTTCTCCTTGTCTCGCCGCTCGTACTCAGCCTTCTGCTGTTCAACAAGCTGCTCGACCTTCTTGCAGCTCTGGAGGTCATGGCCCTTGGTGCGGTGAATCTTGCAGTACTGCTTGTTGGAGTTGTCCTGCTTGTCGGCGGCCGCCACAGCTTGGCGGTCGGTGTTAGCGGCAACCTCCTTGCCGGAGCCACCAACCTTGGCCTTCTTGGCGCCACCTCCGTTGCCGGACTGCTCGACAACTAGTACCTCTTTGCCCTTCTTCTTCCTGTTGTTCCGCCGCCGGCTCTTCTTCGCTGGGGCGGTCTCCTCACTGTCAGATCCTGCTTCTTTATTCTCTCCTGGGAGTCTTCTTCCTTCTTCAGCACGTGCACACTTGTCGGCCAGGGCATACAGCTCACTGACGTCCTTGACTTTGCACATCGCCATCTCCTCCCTCATCCTGCGGTTCCGCACGTTCTGATGAAACGCGCTGATCACCGCGGCAGGGTGGACATCTGGGATGTTGTAGTGCACACGGCTGAATCTCTGAATGAACTTGCGCAGGGATTCTCCTTCGTTCTGGGCGAGCAGGTGAAGGTCACTCTCTTGGCCATGAGGTTTGTGGCCCCCTGTGAAGGCGCCGACAAACTGATGGCATAGATCTGCCCAAGAAGATATGGAGCTGTCCGGCAAGTGCATGAGCCAAGATCTAACATTTGGCTTGAGTACCAGCGGGAAGTAGTTGGCGAGGATCTTATCGTCCCGTCCCCCCGCAGCTTGCACCGCGATGGTGTAGATGCTGAGGAACTCTGACGGATGCGTCCTGCCATCGTACTTTTCAGCACGTCGGCAGAAATTTTTCTTGTCAGACCCTTTGGACTTGCCGCAGCTCACGAGTGAGCGCAGGGCAACCTACACAGTCTGACAAGTCGCTGGTTCCCCGGCGCTTGCATGTCGACAGCGGGCCCAGTGCGCTGGTCGGATTGACGCCGCTTCTCTTCGGCGCTCGATGCGAGTTCGAGCGTCTTCTTGTTGCCGTTCTTGAAGAACTTGGCGCTGATCACGGCGAGCTCGTGGATCCGATGACGCGGTGGAGTCGCTGTCGAGGTGGATCCGAGGAGCTGGTGATCTTGGCCTTCGGATGGAGAGTGCATGGTGGTTGCACCCCCACAGGTCTCGTCGCCACCAGCTCGTGCCTTGTCGTCTCGCCGCGGCAAGGATGCGATTGGTTGTCATGAATATCGCCGTTAGCAAAGCCGACGAGGCTTTGAATGGTGGCCCTCCATTCATCGACCTTGTCGGCCGTTGGAGGGTAATCCAGAGCGATTGAGCCAGCGCCAAAGCTTCCGCTTGAGTGGTGGCGGCAATGGCGAACGGTGCGAGGCGGGATGTGCTCGGACTTCTAAATACATTAGAAGGAGCAGTATCCGTCCAGCGACCGTGCCCTTCGCACCAGCTTGTTGGCGCGAGCTGCTCTTGGCGTCTCTGATCCACCAGCTCGATCTTGGCCCAACGAACGCATGGCGCTGCGAGCACCATGACGCTGTCGGTCTCGCGCCTCCTGGGATGGGCGCAGTACGTATCCGGACACCGAGGTCTGCGCCGCCTTGTCCTTGGACTTGGCAGCGTCGTGGGCTCCCTCGATGACGCCCGTTCCTCCGCCAGCGTCTTCCCCACCACTCGTCAGCTCCGGTGGTGGTGGGTTTCTGTGAACGGCTCTGCTGCCGCCGAATCTTTCTTCTTCGGTGGCATGTTGATGAAGATGATGAAGATGTTGCTCGTGTGAACGCTGGATCAGGTTCACACAGCCTCGACGCACCCCCTACCTGGCGCGCCAAAGATATCGGGGAGGCTGATCGTGACCCACGAACACCTATGGGACCTGGCGGACCGAGTCCCTTGTGGTTCGATGGGGGGCGGAGATTGCACGAAGAGCAGATCGAGGCGATGCACACGAGCAGTTTACCCAGCTTCGGAGCTCTCCGGAGAGATAATACTCCTACTGCTGCTTGTCTGATTATCTTGTGTTCTTGCTAGGGAGCAATGAGAGCTACAAAACCTAGCTTGAGTGTCTCTGGTCTCGAATGAGTCGAATCCTAGCTGAGCCGAACCGAACCCTTTCTACGTTGCACATGGGCCTCCTTTTATAGGCTCAAGGGGTCACCACAGTGTAGCGTGAGCGAGGGCAAAATGGCAAAATGAGTTGCGGTTGGTGCAACTACTTTGTACAGTGCAATCTACCTAACTCTGACGGCAAGGGACAAAGGCATTAAATGCCCGTCCATGTCGCCCAAAATAGTGCAACAGGGACCGTCAGGAGTGCCACCGTTCGCCACGATGGCAGTCCTGTCAGCGCCGCTTACCGCTGCTCTCCGCTGGCTGCACAGCCTCTTGACACGTGCGCCTGGGAAGGTCCCATGGCGACACGTTGGTGGATGAGCTGGAGCGGAGATGAAGAGAGGTTGCCTGCAGCGGCAAGCACCTTGCCGCGGCTGAATCCTTGTCGTGCTCGGAAGCTTTTCGCTCACCGAGCCTTCCCGGCAAGCTCCTCTTCCCGGGGTCTTGTCTTCTGCGTGCCTTGAGTGGCCTTCCCGGCAAGCTCCTCTTGCTGGGGTCTTGTCTTCCTGGCTTAAATACTTTGTTCTTGAATGGCTCCAAAGGAACCGCGGAGGACCTTGGCGGTCACTAGGCAAGCCTTGCCGCGGGGGGCTGCCACTGCCCGTGCACGAGTTCGGGATACTAGGGTACCCCTACTCTAGTACACCGACAAGGCCACCATTGTGGTGTAATACCCTACTCCAGTGTGTGGTGTGGTGGATTGCCTCTTGGGCTGATGAGGAACAATACAAAGAAGAACAGCCTCGTGAGGGTCTGTTCTTGGCGGGTGCGATGAACTACTAGGTGGTGTTCAGTCGCTCTAGCTACTGGTTTCTTGACGAGGATTCCGATCTGGCTCGCCTCCCCATGCCCTGGGGGAGGCTACTCCTATTTATAGGCGAAGGCCCTGGGCCTCTTCCCAAATATTGAGCGGGAAGGGCGCCAACAATTGACCATTTTGAAGGGGAACAGTGGGTACACTTATCCTGACTAAAGTTGGTCCTCGCTTTGCCAAAGGCTCGTGGTGATGGCCTTTGCTTGGGCTCCACGATGACTCCCTTCCAGCCGTTGGGCTGGTCTTGGTCTTTGCACCAAGCGGATGCCTTTGCTTGATGCTCTCGCTGCGCTTGCTCCCTTTGCACCAAAGAGGAAAGGAGGACACTGCTGGCTGGCGCCTCGATCGCGCCCTTGGTAAATCATGGCTTGCGTCATGGGCACCTCGCGAGTACCCTGCCTTGAATTCTCCGCCTCTGATGAGCCAGCTGGCGAGGCCGTGCACGAGAAGCTCCTTGTCGTCCGCCCATGAGGCTGGCCCCTCGCGAGGTCTTGAGCTTGTGTTGATGAAGATGGGCCTGCTGGGCCTCCTTGAGCCACGCCCATGAGCCATGAGCGAGCAAGTCTGGGGACCCCCGTTCCCAGGACGCCGACAGGAGCTGGCTATTTACTATTTTCAGTGTACTAACCAATCCTCTTTTCAGGTTGGCAATTTGGAGCTAGCTATATACTGTCAGTGCATTCAACAACCTGACCTCCATGGCTCCATGCACGGTTGACTGGCTGAGCTTTGAGCTAGCATGACCATGGAGGCGGCTCTCGTCAGCGTGGCGACGAGGGTCCTCAAACCTGTCATAGCGAAGCTGATCGTTCAGCTTGGCAATGAGTACTAGCGTCTGCACCCTCCCCTCCCCTCATTTGATGTTTCCTTACCATCCCTGAGTCCATCTCTTACAAGTTGTATGATTACGCCATTCTGCTGTTATACTGGGTAGTAGCTATTGTCCTACTCATGCTCCTGTTTGGTTGGGGGTGTTGATGAAATGCTAGGGTTAATTAAAGGGTTCTTGGTTAGCACTCCTTTGAAGTTTAGTTGATTTTCTCACTGTCTATCATCATGGCTTAAGTTTTGTTGTTGTTCTGAAATTTACACGGCTTAGGTTTTAATCAACTGGCATGTTCATGTTAGTTGTTATGGAGTAAATATGATAAGAACAATGGCAATTGAGCAACACCACTACTAGTATAACTCAAGTTTATTTACTAATCAGTAGGTATCTAGTACTAGTAGATTCAGAATATGCAGTCCTAAAAATTAAAGGGAGCAACAGTAAATGAGTTAAACAAAAATATTCGTCTGCAAATGTCGGTTTGTGTTCGATCTGATTTGGTTTGCTCTGTTGCTGAAGCTCCTCTTTGCTCTAAACATTTTCACACCAAATGCAAAATGTTTTAGTATTATTAAGCCCTGATGTTTAGCCCCAATTAGTCTTCTTATTTAGCCCTGATGTTTTAATTTATGGAGTTGTTACTTATTTGGTAAGATTTATTTCCTTGTTGTAGGCATAAGAATAAGCTGATATGAACATAATAATGATACTCTGCATGCTTTGAGTAAAGTGCTCTATTTTCTTGTGTCACCTTGTATGAATGAGTATATCGTCTTAACTATCTGGGGAACAAAAATCATTTTATTAGCTGAATTTGTGTTATCATTCTAAAGAACTTGTCCTTTTTTTGAATGTTCTGTTCATAATATATTGGCTCCAGTGTTTTGATTCTTCTCTTCTGATTCATGTAACAGGGCGACGACCGAAGGCATGATGATAGTTCTATTGCTGTCCTAGTGTAGCGAAGGTGGCCTAGTCGACTATGGTCGCGTAGTTAGTCATGCATACAGTTCCATCTGACTGGAGCAGGAGCCTAGTTTGTGCTGATGGCCAATTCTCATTGTGATTGTCCCTATATCTGTGTGACAGATTGTATTTGTATCTGTGTTATTACACTAGTAGAGCTTGTAACTGTGTCATGATAGAAGGAGCCCAGTATATTTGTATGACTATGATTGATTCTTGCTGTTGTTATTTGAAATATTACTTGTGTTTTCTGTCTGTTCTTATTTAAACATGGTTATTTATTTCTGTCAAATTGTAATCTGAATAATATGATGCTACCAAAAGGGTCCCACTTTAATAGAACTTGACAACCAGGACCCGTCTAACTAGTGGACCCTTCTTTTGGGAAAAAAAAGAAAAACTAAATTTGTTTAGACAAAAATGCCACAACCAAACAATAAAAAGGTTGCACTGTTGGGCTTGGTCCATGAAGCTGATAAAAAATTGATAGAAAAAATATATAAAAAGGCCGAATTGTTGGGCTAGGCCCATGTAGAACACCGAATTGGACCAGGCTGAATCTTATCCACGTCAGCTTGCCACGCTGGATCCTACGTGGCTTGGGGAGGTTGCTAGTGACCAAAAATTTGGTCAAAGAACCAACAGCCTTTTACATATAAGAAAGAAGGTCGTTAATTTCAGTTTACAACCACCAGCTTTTGACCTTCTGTTTTTGGTCAAAAAAATGTCGCAAACGAAAAACTATGACCTTTCAGCGGCCAATAGTGAGGGTCACAAGTTGGCATATTTCTTGTAGTGACTTTCTCAAAACAATCATAATATGATATAACAAGATGGTATCTCGCTAGCCCTTTCTGAGACCGCAAAACATAAATGCAGGGCACCTCTGAAGATCAAGGACTGACTAAACATTGTAATTCATGGTAAAAGAGACACAGTCATACTCATACTCAATATAAATTAATAGTAATGGATGCAAATGACAGCGATGCTCTCCAACTGGTGCTTTCTAATAAGAGGAGGATGACTCAACATAAAAGTAAATAGATAGGCCCTTCGCAGAGGGAAGCAGATATTTGTAGAGGTGCTAGAGCTCGATTTTGAAATAGAGATAAATAATATTTTGAGCGGCATACTTTCATTGTCAACATAACAACCGAGAGATCTTGATATCTTCCATGCTACACACATTATAGGCGGTTCCCAAATAGAATGGTAAACTTTATACTCCCCCACCACCAACAAGCATCAATCCATGGCTGGCCCGAAACAACGGGTGCCTCCAACTAACAACAGTCCTAGGGGAGTTTTGTTTGCGATTATTTTGATTTGATTTAAGCATGGGACTGAGCATCCCGATGACCAGCCATTTTCTCGTGAGTGAGGAGAGGAGTCCACTCCTCTTGAGAATAACCCACCTACATGGAAGATATAGACAACCCTAGTTGATACATGAGCTATTCGAGCATACAAAACATAATTTCATTTGAAGGTTTAGAGTTTGGCACATACAAATTTACTTGGAACGACATGTAGATACCGCATATAGGAAGGTATGGTGGACTCATATGGAATAACTTTGGGGTTTATGGAAGTGGATGCACAAGCAGTATTCCCGCTTAGTACAAGTGAAGGCTAGAAAAAGGCTGGGAAGCGTCTAACTAGACAGCGACAACAGTCATGAACATGCATTAAAATTAATAAACATTGAGTTCAAGCACGAGTAGGATATAATCCACCATAAACATAAATATCATGGAGGCTATGTTGATTTTGTTTCAACTACATGTGTGAACATGTGCCAATTCAAGAGTCACTCGAATCATTGAAAGGAGGATACCACCCTATCATACCACGTCACAACCATTTTAATAGCACGTTGGCACGCAAGGTAAACCATTATAAACTCCTAGCTAATTAAGCATGGCATAGGGAACTATAATCTCTAATTGTCATTGCAAACATGTTTCATTCATAATAGGCTTAATCAGGAACGACGAACTAATCATATTTAAAAAAACAAGAGAGGTCGAGTTCATACCGGCTTTCTCATCTCAATCAGTCCATGACATATCGTCATTATTGCCTTTCACTTGCACAACCGAATGGTGAGAATAATAATAATAGTGCACGTGCATTGGACTAAGCTGGAATCTGCAGGCATTTTAATACACAGGAGAAGACAAGGTAATACGGGCTCTTGGTTAAATCAACAATAATGCATATAAGATCCACTTAGACATTTTCATTATGGTCTTCTCCTCTCAACCCCCAAAGAAAAGAAAGGAAATAAAACTATTTACACGGGAAAGCTCCCAACAAGCAAAAGAAGAACGAGAAATCTTTTTGGGTTTTCTTTTAATTATTACTACCACAAGCATGCAAAGTAAACTAGCTAGAAGTTACAACTATTTTTTTTGGTTTTTCTTAAGGTTATTCAAACACACAAGAAGAAAGCGAGAAAAAGAAAATAAACTAGCACGGATAGTACAATGAAAAAGTATGAGAACCGACAACTGGCATGAGTGTGTGAACATGAATGTAATGTCGGTGAGAAATACGTACTCCCCTAAGCTTAGGCTTTTGGCCTAAGTTGGTCTATGCCCAAGGATCAAAGTTGTAGCTGAGGTCGTACTGAGATTCAGTAGCTATTGCCTCATGAGCTGCAGCTTGGAGGTGAACTGCCTTTGTACTCATCTCGTACTCGTTCGCCTCCTCCCTGGTTATAACATATCTCCCTTTTGCCTGAAAGTCAAAGAAACTAGGAGCAGGGAGAGCAACATGGACATTGTGGCGCCTGTCAAACATTAGTCGGTACTGGAGAGGTTGTTCATTCCTCTCAATAAACTGATGGAGAACCATAGCATTATAATCTAAATAAGCAGGAGGCAATTCCATATCATTTTCATGTATGGGTATCTCAAGAAAATTAGCTACACGGGTTGCGTAAATTCCACCGAAAAAATCTCCATTAGTACTGTTATTACGCAACCTATGTGCAACAGTGGTCCCCAAGTTGTATTGTTTATCTCCTAATACGACACTCTTGAGAACACTAAGATCAGGAACACACATGTGACATGCCTCGCCCTTGCCATTAATGCATCTACCTATAAATAGAGAAAAATAGTGTATAGCAGGAAAATGAATGCTCCGTATGGTAGCTTGTGTTATTTCTCTAGATTCCCCCACACTGATACTAGCAAGAAAATCTTTAAACTCAGATTTGCGAGGTTCACTAACACTACCCCATTGCGGGAGTTTACAAGCAGTATTAAAATCTTCTAAGTCCATGGTATAAGATTTACCATAGAGATCAAATAGGACAGTGTGAGAATTGCGTGAAGATGTAAATTTGAACCTTCTCACAAAGGAATCAGTTATGTAATAATATTGAAGGCACTTATCTAGCCTGAAGCCCTCGAGTTCAGCATTACGCACATATGCGTCAAATTCCTCCTTAATTCCTGCTTGGACCATGAAATCTTCTGACGGCCATTCACAAGGCCGCACTTGAGCTTCTCTTGGTAGTTCATGGTCCCGCTCACGTATTGCGGGCCTGGGTCCTTGCTTCCTTAAAGAACCACCTTGGTACATTTCCCTAAACATATTTCTTCCTCTGAAAAATTTCTGAAAATTTTAGTAACTCAAAATAAAAGTGAACCAAACTCAACAAAATTGATAGCAACTACTCCCACAAGTGCCTAGAGACTATATCATGCATTAGAAATACTTGGGACCAAATAAATTTGACATGCAAGCTCAAGAACAGGGTCACCTAAGCACCAAAAATTTGCAATGAATAAAGCACTAGGAAAAAACTAATTGGACCATTGGAGGAGTCACATACCGAAGAACAATCCCCCAAAGCAGTTTTGTGAGTGGAGCTTTGAGCAAGGCGATTGAAAATGGTAGCAAGATGAGCTAGAACTCGTGCTTGAGCTGGTCTATGATTTTTTTGGGAGGAAGAAGGGTGTGTGGGTGTTGGAATAAGTGGAGAGGGGCCACCAGGGGCCCATGAGGCAGGGGGCGAGCCCTGGACCCTCGTGGCCAGGTGCTGGCTCCCCCTGATGTGTTCTCAGTGCCAAATATTCTCAAATATACTAGAAAAAATCATATTTCATTTTCAGGGCATTTGGAGAACTTTTATTTTCGTGGTATTTTTTATTACAAGGATAATTCAGAAAATAGACAGAAAATACTATTTTTTCTTTATTTATTCTAAATAACAGAAAGTAAAAGGAGGGTACAGAAGGTTGTGCTTTCTAACTTCATCCATCTCATGCTCATCAAAAGGAATCCACTAACAAGGTTGTTCAAGTCTTGTTAACAAACTCATTCCGAATCGCATGGAATCGGAGAATTTTTGAATAGCACTAGGTTACCTCAAAGGGGATATGCACATCCCCAACAATAAGAATATCATATTTCTTCTTGACAGTAGGAAGTAGAAATTTAAAACCTCCAATAGTAATAGTTGAAAATTTTCCAATAGAAATGATACTATGGACTTGAGGTTGTTTCCTCGGAAAGTGTACCATATGCTCATTACCATTAACATGAAAAGTGACATTGCCTTTGTTGCAATCAATAACAGCCCCTGCAGTATTCAAAAAAGGTCTACCGAGGATAATCGACATACTATCGTCCTCGGGAATATCAAGAATAACAAAGTCCGTTAAAATAGTAACGTTTGCAACCACAACGGCCACATCCTCACAAATACCGATAGGTATAGCGGTTGATTTATCATCCATTTGCAAAGATATTTCAGTAGGTGTCAACTTATTCAAATCAAGTCTACGATGTAAAGAGAGAGGCATAACACTAACACCGGCTCCAAGATCACATAAAGCAGTTCTAAAATAGTTTCTTTTAATGGAGCATGGTATAGTTGGTACTCCTAGATCTCCAAGTTTCTTTGGTATTCCACCTTTAAAAGCATAATTAGCAAGTATGGTGGAAATTTCAGCTTCCGGTATCTTTCTTTTATTTGTAACAATATCTTTCATATACTTAGCATAAGGATTCATTTTAAGCATATCAGTCAAATGCATACGTAAAAAGATAGGTCTAATCATTTCAGCAAAGCGCTTAAAATCCTCATCATCCTTTTTCTTGGATGGTTTAGGAGGAAAAGGCATGGGTTTCTGAACCCATGGTTCTCTTTCTTTACCGTGCTTCCTAGCAATGAAGTCTCTCTTATCATAACAATTCTTCTTTGATTGTGGGTTATCAAGATCAACAACAGGTTCAATCTCTACATCATTGTTATCGCTAGGTTGAGCATCAACATGAACATCATCATTAATATTATCGCTAGGTTCATGTTCATTACCAGATTGTGTTTCAGCATCAGAAATAGAAATCTCATTGGGATTCTCAGGTGTGTGAATAACAGCTTCACTAGAAGCATGAAAAGTCCTACCATATTTCTTTTTATTCTTTTTAGAAGGACTAGGTGTATCAACATTAGTTCTCTGAGAATCCTGCTCCATTCTCTTAGGGTGGCCCTCAGGATACAAAGGTTCCTTTGTCATTTTACCCCCAGTAGTCACAACTCTAACAACATTATCATTTTCCTTATTATTTAATTCACTGAGCAAATCATTTTGAGCTTTAAGCACTTGTTCTACTTGAGTTGTAACCATAGAAGCATGTTTACTAATGAGTTTAAGTTCACTTTTAACTCTAGACATATAATCGCTCAAGTGTTCAATCATATAAGCATTACGTTTCAATTATCTACCAACATAAGCATTGAAGTTTTCTTGTTTAACAATAAAATTATCAAACTCATCTAAGCATTGGCTAGCAGACTTATAATGAGGAATATCACCTTCATCAAATATATAGAGAGAATTTACCTTTACTACCTGTGTCGGGTTATCAAGACCATGTATTTCTTCAATAGGTGGTAAATTCTTAACATCTTCAGCTTTAATACCCTTTTCTTTCATAGATTTATTTACCTCTTGCATATCTTCAGGACTGAGAAATAGAATACCCCTCTTCTTCGGAGTTGGCTTAGGAGTTGGTTCAGGAAGTGTCCAATTATTTTCATTAGTCAACATATTATTCAATACCAATTCAGCTTGATCCACTATTCTTTACTTGAAAACACAACCAGCACAACTATCCAGGTGGTCTCTTGAAGCATCGGTTAGTCCATTATAAAAGATATCAAGTATTTCATTTTTCTTGAGAGGATGATCAGGCAAAGCATTAAGTAATTGGAGAAGCCTCCCCCAAGCTTGTGGGAGACTCTCTTCTTCAATTTGCACAAAATTATATATTTCCTTTAAAGCAGCTTGTTTCTTATGAGCGGGGAAATATTTAACAGAGAAGTAATAAATCCTAGGGACTACGCACACAACCAGGATCAAGAGAATTAAACCATGTTTTAGCATCACCCTTTAATGAGAACGGAAATAACTTAAGGATATAGTAGTAACGAGTTTTCTCATCATTAGTGAATAGGGTAGCTATATCATTTAATTTAGTAAGATGTGCCACAACAGTTTCAGATTCAACCAAAGTAATTATCTCAGGGTCGACAGAGAAATCATAATCCTTAGTAACGCAGATAGGCGAAGTAGCAAAAGAAGGGTCATATTTCATTCTAGCATTCAAGGATTTTTCTTTCAGCTTAGCTAACAGTTTCTTAAGATCATATCTATCATTACAAGCAAGAAAGTCTCTAGAAGTTTCTTCATCAATAACATAACCCTTAGGCACAATATGCAATTCATATCTAGGGGAGAATCTTCATCATCACTTTCATCAATATTATCAGTTTCAATAATTTCATTCTCTCTAGCCCTAGCAAGTTGTTCATCAAGAAATTCACCTAGTGGCACAGTATTATCAAGCATAGAAGTAGTTTCATCATAAGTATCATGCAAAGCAGAAGTGGCATCATCAATAACATGCGACATATAAGAATTAATAGCAGAAGCAGGTTTAGGTGTCGCAAGTTTACTAAAAACGGAAGGTGAATCAAGTGGAGAGCTAGATGGCAGTTCCTTACCTCCCCTCGTAGTTGAGGGAAAAATCTTAGTTCTTTCGTCTTTCAAGTTCCTCATAGTGATCAGCAGATATAAATCCCAAGTGACTCAAAGAATAGAGCTATGCTCCCCGGCAACGGTGCAAGAAAATAGTCTTGATAACCCACAAGTATAGGGGATCGCAACAGTTTTCGAGGGTAGAGTATTCAACACAAATTTATTGATTCGACACAAGGGGAGCCAAAGAGTATTCTCAAGTATTAGCAGCTGTCTTGTCAATACAACCACACCTGGATAACTTAATATCTGCAGCAAAGTATTTAGTAGCAAAGTAGTATGGAAGTAACGGTAACGGTAGCAGAAGTAATAGTAGCAGTTTCGTAGTAATTGTAATAGTAACAGCGGAAAAGTAACTAAGCGGGGAACAATATGTGAGAAGCTCGTAGGCATTGGATCAGTGATGGAGAATTATGCCGGATGCGATTCCTCATGCAATAGTTATAACATAGGGTGACACAGAACTAGCTCCAGTTCATCAATGTAATGTAGGCATGTATTCCGAATATAGTCATACATGCTTATGGAAAAGAACTTGCATGACATCTTTTGTCCTACTCTCCCGTGGCAGTGGGGTCCTATTGGAAACTAAGGGATATTAAGGCCTCCTTTTAATAGAATACCGGACCAAAGCACTAACACTTAGTGAATACATGAACTCCTCAAACTACGGTCATCACCGGTAAGTATCCCGATTATTGTTATTTCAGGGTTAACGGATCATAACACATAATAGGTGACAATAGACTTGCAAGATAGGATCAGGAACTCACATATATTCATGAAAACATAATAGGTTCAGATCTGAAATCATGGCACTCGGGCCCTAGTGACAAGCATTAAGCATAGCAAAGTCATAGCAACATCAATCTCAGAACATAGTGGATACTAGGGATCAAAACCTAACAAAACTAACTCGATTACATGGTAAATCTCATCCAACCCATCACCGTCCAGCAAGCCTACGATGGAATTACTCACGCACGGCGGTGAGCATCATGAAATTGGTGATGGAGGAAGGTTGATGATGACGATGGCGACGGATTCCCCTCTCCGGAGCCTCGAACGGACTCCAGATCAGCCCTCCCGAGAGAGATTAGGTCTTGGCGGCGGCTCCTTATTGTAAAATGCGACGAATCCTTCTCTATGATTTTTTTCTCCCTGAACGTGAATATATAGAGTTGGGGTTGAGGTCGGTGGAGCACCAGGGGGCCCATGAGGCAGGGGGCGTGCCCCCACCCGTGTAGGCCCCCTGGCCTTGATTCTTTCGCCAGTATTTTTTATATATTCCAAAAATATTCTCCGTGAAGTTTCATGTCATTCCGAGAACTCTTATTTCTACACAAAAATAACAACATGGCAATTCTGCTGAAAATAGTGTCAGTCCGGGTTAGTTCCATTCAAATCATGCAAGTTAGAGTCCAAAACAAGGGCAAAAGTGTTTGGAAAAGTAGATACGATGAGACGTATCAGGACACTGCCCTATGGTCAAAGACATTAAAAGTCCAACAGAAGGTAACAGAAGACACCGACTGAAATCACCATGAAGTGCAATCCACTCGACAGTATATTCCACTCTAATATCTCAGTTCCACTCGACCACAGAAACGTCACTGGACCATACGAAGAACCATTTGGAGTACAAAAGATCTAAAGCCACCCTAGGATGGCAACGGTTAGGCATTCACTCAGTAGTCATCAAGACCATTAAAAGATGGCGTTACAAGTAACGCCCCTGTCTTGACTCACATTGAACGCTGTGTAACCGAGGGCTGGAGGGGCCTGCCACACTCTATATAAGACACCCCCTCCTCTGGCACAAGGGTTCGCACCCCCTGTAACTCTGACGCATAATCCAGTCGACAAGCCTCTGAGGCACCGAGACGTTGGGTTGTTACCTCCTCCGAGAGGGGCCTGAACTCGTAAACTTGCGTGTACAACCTTGCCGTAGCTAGGGCCTTGCCTCCTCCTACGTACCCCCTAATTTTACTGTCATACTCACTCCCACGACAGTTGGCCCCCACCTTGGGGCAGGTGTGTTGAGGATATAGCTACTAAGTATAAACCGGCCGGAGGCCAGTTCACCTAAACTGTCTTTGAAGCCGATGAAGGTCTTGAAGATGGCGTTCAACTAGTAAAGCTTGAAGCCCACGGCCCAAAGGCGGATTAGGGCGCGTAGTGGTAAACCGCCATGATTATGTAAACTTGTAATATAAGTTAGAAAGGAGAGACCGAGCGGACACTTTGTATAGGTCGGCTCGGGACTCTATGAACCCGCCGAGGCGTCAACTGTGTATATAAAGGGGCGACCGGCGGCGGTTCAAAACAGAACAACAACAACTCGAGGCCTAGGTGAAGCTTATTTGCTCCTAGTCGCCGAAACCACATCAATCACATCACAACTAGGCGTGGGCTTTTACCTTCATCGAAGGGGCGAACTAGTATAAACTCGTGCCTTTGCGTCCGCTTTAACCCCTTCAAGTTAACCCGTAGCGATGGCTCCACGACTAAGTCCTTTCACGAGGACATCTGCCGTGACAAAACCACGACAGTTGGCGCCCACCGTGGGGCTATCGCACGATGGTTTGACGATCTTGGAGGGCAAGTTCGAAGGACTCGAAGGTTATGCCGTGGGCCGGATGACCAAGAGTCGTCGCGGCAAGCTCTACATGGACGACGCAGTATGGGGCCCCGAGGCGGCTCAATCGAGCGGATACGGGTCCCCTTTGGTGGCATACGTTTTCGCCGGCAAGATTGGTGAGCGGGACTGGCGGACATCGCACCGACCTCGTCGAGGCGGCTCAGCGTCTGAGATCTGCCCGAGTTAAACCGGCCGTGAAGCGCGCCGTCGTGGGAGTCATCCACGGAGGAAACCATGAGGACCAATCGGGATATGGTAGCGAGACCGTCGTCTATTCGGTGGCGAGTCCTCGACCGGAGAAACCGAATCGTTGTACCAGGTTGCAAGGCGACGGATGAGGGGCTGTTCGATGGCGATAGTATTCGGACCCCTCCGATCAGCCCAACGGGTTGGAATATTTATGGCGGTACACAAGCGGCGCTTCACTCTTCGGCTGCGGCGGCGATGCTCTCGGACCATCGTGGCGGTAGCAACGAGGCAGGAGGTCCTGTGCACCCGCCGCTCAAGTTTTATCGACACATTCGGCGCACTAGTTGTGCTTATGGCGAGAGGCCAATCCGGCGGATCAAGATGCCCTAGCGCAGAAGTTGCAAAGGTGAGAGAGTAGATCGCGCAGGACAAAAGCAGACTGGCAGTGAGCAGCGGAGGATGATCGCAGAGCGGGCCGCCTTGGATGCCCAGGCCTATAAGCTTATGTTGGACGAGCAGCGTCGCATGAGGTCTTAAAGCGGAAACACAGGTCCGTTTGCCTTTAGTTTTGGCGCTAGAAACCTCTTTCACACCCGAGGCTGGAACGATAATCCGCCAGAGGTAAACGGGCTGGCGCCCGCGGCGAGCGCGCCGATCAACCCGCCTCATGGGACCCCTCGGCGAGAACAATATGATGCCTCGCCGGTCGGACACCTCGGGTCATTATTCTAATCCTATGGACAATCTTGTCGCTGTCCCTTCACGATTAGAGGCCATCCCGATCGAAGGAGATTCTCTGCAGGCAGTAGAGACACGCCGGGTTAAGGAGCTTCTTTGAACCGCTTTGATCCAACAGGAAGCATACTTGTACAGCCGTGACCGGATTCATTCCACCCCACGTCCAAGCAGGAGCTACAACAGGCGTATGGATGAACCGGCTGTATCGAGCAACGCACGGCACCGTGAAGCGGCCTATGGCCATAACCCGGCAGGCGGTATTCGTGATGCTCAGGAAGTGGTGCACCGGGCCCGGGCACGAAGTGGAGGCCGAGTTAGCAGCCTGAGAGCAGGCGTCGCTTCGCGCGGTTCGCCCACCACCTCAGTCGAGCCAGGGGTCACTTCTAGCTTGGGGGTGCCCTGTTTGATCCCCACTTTACGCAATGTGCGCTTGCCCAAAGACTTCAAGGGTCCGTGCAAGGTGCCAAATTACACTGCTGATTTATCTCCAGAAGCATGGATAGAGAGCTATGAGATGGCCATGGAGATGCTAGATGTGGATGAGGCCGCGTGTGCAAAGTATTTTACCATGATGCTTGAAGGGACGGCCCGTACTTGGTTAAAGAGCTTGCTGCCCAATTCTACCAGTTCATGGGCCCAGTTGCGAACCCGGTTTATCCAGAATTTCAAAGATACGTAAGCAGCCCATGTCCATAGTGGACTTGGCGGCTTGTGTCGAGGAAGGGAGTCAACAACCCATTGGAGTGCGCGCGTTTGAAATCTTGCACTCGTCGAGACCGGATCATGGCCGACTCTGCGATCTTAACCACGGAGGGCAAGCTGCGGTTTCAGCCTCTGAAGTTAAAGTTGGGGCGCATGAAGCGATTTTGTAATGACATGGGAACTCTCATGGGCGCTTTAGTGAAGTATGCTGATTCTCATAGTACCAAGGATCCCGAGTCTGAGGATGACAAGGCAGGGAAGGGAAAGAAGAACAGCAACTCCAAGGGGCATCAGCACAATCCGGCTGGCCACGGGAACGGAGGCAAACGTAAAGCGGATGGCAGCATGGACTTTGTGGCTAATACTAATGCGCAGGACAAGGGTCAGCGACGTAGAGGTAAAGCGGCGAATCATGGTGGGGCTCCGAATCCTAACCCAGATCAGCCCTGTCCAAAACACGGGACGAAGGAGATGCCAGCCAACCACCTTTGGAAGGACTATTACATTATGCAGGAGTTCAAAAACTCTAATGCTTTCCGTTATGATCATGGGTCCGGTGGTGGCTCAGTATCCGGTTTTCATGGGTCGGGTCACGATGGAGGAGCTTCCGGTTCAGGCTTCAATGGCAATCGGTATGACGGAACAATCGAAATAGTCGAAATAACCAAGGTGGTTACAACCAGCAGCGGCGATCGGGTTATCGAGCCATCGAAACAGTTGAGCGATGGCCAATATCACGTTTTCACAACTAGCTTGGATAAGTGAGACCGGAAACTTCTGGCGGCGGTGAATTACATTGAACCGGCCATACCACGTTATTCGCTGGTCGGAACAGCCAATCGTGTGGGCGGGGAGGATCACCCTCTTGAGTTGACAATCCGGTCTGGTGGCATTGGTGGTAGCCCCTCGGTGGGAGGTTATAAGTTCACCAAAGTGCTCATGGATGGAGGGAGCAGTATTAATATCTGTACTATGAGACATTCCGCCGTATGGGGCTATGAGACAAAAATTGAAAACCGTCTAATACGGTGTTCCATGGTGTGGTACTGGTAAGTCTGCATACCTGTTGGCAAGATAGCTCGGAAGTGGTTTTGGGGATGATCATGATTCCCGATCGAGACACTGACCTTTGAGGTGGTGAAAATCCGGAGCCCATATCACGCCCTGTTTGGGCGGCCGGCTTATTCATGGCACGGCCTTGTTATATCTATTTACAGCTCAAGATGCCGGGTCACAAGGGGACAATAACGGTTCATGGAAGCCGCAAGATTGCTTTGGAATGTGAGGAAGGTGATGCGGCCTATCTTGAGTCGGTTTGTGCTCTGAGAGGAGTTGAAATATTATAAGGACAATGTTGATCCGGCAGACATGACCCCTTTGAAGAAGCCGACTACAGAGCATGATCCAAATTTAAAGTTCAAATCGGCGGCTGAAACTAAGCTTGTTGACTTCGTGCATGGCGATTCGTCCAAGCAGTTCACTATCAGCGCCAACTTGGACCCGAAATAGGAAAGCGCGCTCATCGAGTTCATCCGTGAGAATCGGGACATTTTTGCATGGAAGCCTTCTGACATGCCAGGTGTACCGAGGGAACTCGCTGAGCACACTCTTAATGTTGATCCCAAGTACGAACTGGTGAAGCAGTTTCTCCGCCGGTTTAACGAAGAAAGGCGCAAGGCTATTGGAGAAGAGGTGGCCAGGCTCTTAGCGGCTGGTTTTATCGTTGAAGTCTTCCATCCAGAGTGGCTTGCTAATCCGGTGCTTGTCCTTAAGAAGAACGGCACTTGGCGCATGTGCGTGGATTACACAGATCTTAACAAAGCTTGTCCAGCAGATCCTTTTGCCCTCCCCCGCATTGACCAGATTATTGATGCCACTGCGGGTTGTGAATAGTTGAGTTTTTTGGATGCATATTCTGGGTATCATCAGATCAAAATGGCGGTTAAGGACCAGGAGAAAACGGTGTTTATCACCCCGTTTGGAGCCTTCTGCTATGTATCCATGCCCTTTGGGCTCAAAAGCGCCCATGCAACTTATCAACGATGTGTGCAAATTGCTGCACAAGCAGATCGGCCGTAATGTGCGCCTATGTAGATGACATTGTGGTCAAGTCAAGGGAGAAAGAGACACCGATTGGCGATTTGAAGAAACCTTTGACAACCTACGGGTTTACAAGATGATGCTCAACCCGGCCAAATGTGTTTTGGTGTTCCGGCGAGCAAGTTATTGGGTTTTCGTGTCCAACGAGGAATTGAAGCTAATCCGGAAAAGATTACGGCTATTACCTCCTGGCTAAACGAAGTGTATTAACGATGTCCAGCGTTTGGCAGGCGGATTGCGCGTTGAGCGGTTTATTAGCCGCCTCGGAGAAAGGCCATCCCTTTGTACCGAGATCTTTGAAAAAGATAGATCGGTTTATGCAGAGTCCGGCCGCCGATGAAGCGTTGGAGGACTTAAAGTGGCGATTAGCCAATCCGCCCGTTCTTGCAGCTCAATCGACAAAGAACCGTTATTACTATCGTAGCTGCTAATGCTCGTGCGATTAAGCGTGGCTATTGTGGTAGAGCGCAAAAAGCGAGCAAGAATATCGATTCGAGGCGGTTTACTATATTAGCGAAGTGCTTATTGAATCAAGCAGCGGTACCGCATTGGCAAAAGCTAGTATCTGGAGTTTTTATGGCGAGCAGGGAGCTTAAGCAATACTTCGGGGCCATCCGATCACGATGGTCAGCTCTGCTCCTTTGGGCGATATAATTCCAAGCGAGGAAGCGGCGGCGGATTGCTAAGTGGGCTATAGAGCTTGGGCGCCGCGGATTGAAGTATGTGCCTCGAGCGGCGATCAAATCTCAAGCACTTGTGGATTTCATCAATGATTGGGCCGAGTTCTGAGCGCTGAAGAAGCGGATCACACTTATTGGACGATTCATTTTGATGGATCCAGGCAATTGGAGAGCTCGGGGGCTGGAGTCGTATTAACTTCCCCACGAGCTTTGCTCCATGGTCTTCGGATGGCGAAGGAGATGAATCTTAGCCGGGTTAAGTGCTTCGGTGACTCGAACCTGGTGGCTCAACAGGTGTCTGGCACTTGGGATTCCAAGGATCCACTCATGGCAGCCTATCGTCGTGAGGTGGACATTGTTGCAGGTCACTTTAAGGGTTATCAGGTGGATCACGTGGATAGGCGGAAGAACGAAGCGGCGGACGCTTTAAGCTGGCTGGGCTCTCAGCGTAAACCGGTCCCGCCTAACGTCTTTTTGGATGTTACGCATAACCCGTCGGTCAAGCTCCTGGCGAAGCGGTTGGCTATTCCTGATCCGGGGCGCGATTGGTGGCAGCCACGCATGTCATACCGGATTGGACAGTTCCTTATCTTGCGTACATGAACGGGGCGAGTTGCGGAGGATGAGACTACGGCGAGCAGATAGTCCGGCGATCCAAGTCCATGACCATTATCAATGGCGAGTTGCATCATTGCGATGTATCGGGCATGTTTCAACGCTGTGTGTCCCCGAGGAAGGCTGTGAAATTTTCGCGAAATCCACGAAGGGATTGTGGTCTACGTCGGTTCAAAGTCTCGGTAGCTAAGGCGTTTCGTCCACGATTTCTCTGGTTGACGGCTCATCTTGATCTGGAGGATCTAGTTAGGCGATGTGATGGCTGTCGAGAAATTTTCAAAGGCGTGCTCATGTGCGGCTCAAGAATTGAGGATGATTCCAATTACTTGGCGTTTGTGACTTGGGGGCTGGATATGGTCGGACCTTTCAAAAGGTCCAAGGACAAGAAGACCCACCTCTTGGTGGCGGTTGACAAATTTACCAAGTGGGTTGAAGTGGAGCCCGTTAGCAAGTGTGATGCAGCCACGGCGGTTCAGTTCATTAAAAAGGTGATTTTCCGGTTTGGCTTTCCACAGTATCATTCTTCGATAATGGTACCAACTTGTCCAAAGGCGCTATGAAGGAATTACGTGGCGTGAGCACATCCGGCTTGATGTATCTTCAGTAGCTCACCCACAGTCCAATGGACAAGCAGAACGGGCCAATCAAGAGATCCTGCGGGGTATCAAGCCCCGGCTCATGGTTCCTTTGCAACGAACGTTGGGATGTTGGGTGGAGGAGTTACCATCTGTGTTATGGAGTATCAATACTACACCCAACAGGTCGACATGATACACACCGTTCTTTATGGTCTATGGCGCAGAGGCGGTCCTCCCCAGTGATATCCGTCATGATTCACCTCGTGTAGCGGCATATGTTGAAACGGACAACGAGGAGGCACGACAAGACGCTTTGGATCAGTTGGACGAAGAACGTGACATCGCAGCTGCCCGTTCGGCGATCTACCAACAGGATTTTCGTCGATATCATAGTCGTCGAGTTAAGACCAGAACTTTTCAAGAAGGAGATCTGGTGCTTCGACTGATCCAAGACCAGACTGATATGCACAAGTTATCCCCACCTTGGGAGGGATCTTTCATGGTCGACAGAGAATGCACTGTGGGTCGTACTATCTGATCGATGTTCGAGAGCATAAAGACTCACGCACGTCAGAGGAGGAGACCAAACGGCCCTTGAACATAACTCATCTTCGGCCTTATTATACTTAAGCCATAGATTTTTACTCATGTACATATTATGACAATGTAT
Source organism: Aegilops longissima (assembly GCA_021605205.1). Taxonomy (NCBI): domain Eukaryota; kingdom Viridiplantae; phylum Streptophyta; class Magnoliopsida; order Poales; family Poaceae; genus Aegilops; species Aegilops longissima. The sequence goes on from CM038679.1 coordinate 335,752,956, forward strand.
ATATTATGATTAATACAATAAACCGGAGCCTTAGCTAAAGCGGGGTCTCTGTTCTTTTCATATCATGTGTGGTTATGCGGAGTTTTTATCTTAAAGCGACCTCCGGTTTACCCCTTGAGTTAGCTTTTTCAAAAAAGCTTTATATCATGTCACTAGGGGGCTTGGTCGCATCCGAACTAATGCAACACCTTTTCGACCGGCGAAAGCCACAAAGATCACTTGGGAACTTGGTCATGTCTGAACCAGTTACACCTCTTGATCGGCCTAAGGCCACAGAATCACTTGGGGGCTTTGGTCGAACCCGAACCATCGCTACACCTCTTGATCGGCGTAATGCCACTGCATCATTTAGGGGACCTTGGCTGGCTTGGAACCATAGCTCGCCTCCGGGGACTTGGTCGTGTCCGACCATGGTAATACCACTTGATCGGCTCGGATAGCCTCTTTTTGGAAACGATTTTATTTGTCTTTCCTCCGATTTGCATATTTTTGTTGTGTTTTTCACCTTATTGCTGCGCCGGTTTGATTGTCAATTGTGGAACACGGACTATTCTTGATCCGGAGCGTTTTGCGGTTTAATTTTTAACTAAAACATCGTATCTTGGTGACTGACCTTGCATTCACAAGAGCTGTTTCTCCTATGGCGATGCTTTTCACAAAGCGCTCCGGTTCTGATTAGCACAACCAACTCCATGCCTTATGATGGTAGGTATTATTTAATGATATGTTTAAATTAAGTTATTCTTGATTTCATCGATATTATGACCCTTTGGTGGTACAACCACAGCGGCGCTTTAAGATTTTCGCTGCGGTAATAGTTTATCACAAGGCGCTTTAAAACGTATGCGAAGGCATATAAGCGCCAAGGGTGGCAGCTAGTTTTATTACAAGGCACAAGAGGCCCAAAATTTGGAATTGCTTCATAACGGGCAGTTTCGGCGTATCAACCGACTTGACGGATTAAGCTTCATTATCGGGTTGGCGTGAAGTAGATGGGTCGTCATCATCGGTTCAACTTCTTCCTCCTCACCATCCAATGGCGGAAGTCATTGGTGGTCGATCAATCCGGGTTAAAGCACGAAGAGCGGACTCTTCACTTATAAGCTCAGCGGATCAACGTCGAGGCGTAAGTGTGCTTACGGGTTGGTGGAACAAGGTTACGCACTTCGAATAACAGCTTCAACCCATCATTTGTTCGCGTCGTAGAAGGAAGCGGTGAACCGTCGAGTTGGCCTCTTCTGCCAGATTGACTTCGCCAGAGGCGCATCTCCTTGTTACCCGTTTGAGAGCATCATTATCAAATACTTCGCCGTTTTCTTGAGCACGGGAAGCCCTTGGCTATGTCGGCGGATCAAGGTCGACTATCCATGCTTTGGCGCGAGTTAGTGCCAATAAGGTGCCAGCCCGGCAGCGGATCGTTTCAATTCTTCTATCGTCTGGTATCATAGATAGCGGTCCAAAGTGTCCTTGATCGGTGTTGGAGCTGCATTATCATAAGAAGTGGCACAAATAACCCGGCTGGCGCCGGTATACAACTGCTCAATCAATGTATATGCAGCCTTGAGTTTTTCCGCATGTCGAGCCGGATGAGCAATCGCCTACCTATAGCGGTTTAAGAAGTTTACGTTAAACCGCATGCAATTTCAAAACAAAATATTTATAAAGCTTTGGTAAACATTGCTTACCAAATATTGCAGAAGTCATGGCATTGATTTGGCGCTTTAATCCAGTGAGCTCTTCCGTCACTCGTTTAAGAGCTGCTTCAGCATCTTCCGCCCGTTTTAGCAAGCCCGCCTTTTCAGTATCCTAGCTGGCCCGCTCAGACTTGAACCACTCCTTGAGCTGCTCCATGGTAGTCAAGGCGGTTTTCAGCTCATCCTTGGCCTTGGAGGTTTCTGCTTGTTGAGATTTCAGATTTTCTTGAAGATCATTGATTTGTGAGACTTGTTGGCGTATCTCACTCTGCAACAAAAAGAGAGCATGTTAATATCTTCATTAGAAGTCCCAAGCGCATAACCAGTCATACACTTGGCACTTGGGGGCTAATGCGGATCATTTTTTATACTGATTATTGAAGTCCCATGGATTAATACAAGTGTTAATCATGGCACTTGGGGGATAATGTGTGTTTGATCAGAAATAGACAAAGTACTATGAACTATGCAAAGTCCCGGTTTGACTTTCTAGGGACAAACCGGCCCTTGGGGGCTACTATGCAATGAAGGTACAAGAGAAGGGCACAACTATTTACCTCATAGCGCTCCTTCATAAGATTTACTAAACCGGCTTCATAATCACGGCTTGTGTAGAGCGGTTCGAAAGCCGAGTGAAGGTCTTGGGCGGAGAGATTGTTATAAGCTCACATATCAGTTTTTCCTTCCCTTTGCTCATGGCAGCAAATTCTTCCTTAGCGGTGTGCTTTGATAGAGCAACGGATTGCCATGGGCGGTATATCGGTGCCCATAACTCGACATCATCATCTTTGGTGGATGGCTGAATCAGCATTTTCAACGGGGCTTGGCGCTTTCATACCGGGCTTGGCGGATCAGCAGTTGAGTCCGTTGTTACTGCTGCAGGACTCGGAGGAGCAGGAGGATGTGAAGCCTCAACTTGGACATCGGTTCAACCTCTGGCGGATTAGCATTGGCATCTTGATTTTCCCAGCGAGTTGTCTTTAGCAACCGGGATTTTCACCATGATGCTCTGGAGTCTTCTCGGATCAACATCCACATGAGGGTCGAGGTCTTGGCCTTTTTACTAAGTCGAGCCTTGGTGCTACAACATCAAGGGTTAGAATATGATAAACCGACAAATACAAGGAACAAATTAAGGAGTAATATACTTACCCAGCAACAACTTTGAGAGGAGACAGCTGAGTGGTTGATGAACCGCCAGACGAGTTGGAAGAAGCACAGTAATTGGTCGAGAGCGGATTGAGAGGGCATCGAAAGAAATCTTTCAAAGGATAACGCTTTTCGGAGAACAAGTCACCTCTAGGCAGCGTTTCGGGTTGGCGTGTCAGCTAAACCGGACGGCGTAATTTGTTGACCGCTATGCGGGTCGTCTGGCGCTCTTCGGTTTGCTATGTCTTCAAAGAAAATTTTGGATCCAAATGAGCATAGGGTGAGATTGTTTCACTTTCCGGACTGTCGGCGAATTCTTTTAACGGTACAAGATCGAATCGAGAAGAGAAGGATTACCTCAACAGGTTACGCATGGCTGGCCTCGGCGTCATCACAGGAATTGTAACTATCAATAAAATGAATGAAAAAAGAACCAAGTGAGTCAAGCTCTACCTCAGCATCTGATTCTTCATCTTCTGGCGGTTCAGAAGACTCGGCGGTTTTCCTCTTGCCGATTTTCTTGGTGGTCTTGGTCTTTGCACGAGGAACCGGGCGGTTTAGTTCGTTTCAAAAGGAGCTGTTAGCCTGAAAATTGTCTGAGAGGATTAATACAATCAATATGGAATCAAAGTCAATAGAGTAATGAGAGGAACCTTACATGGGCGGTTTGTTGGAGATCTGAAGCGGAGCCAACCGGTTTGGCTGCATCACGGAGATTGGTTCATCGAGCATTCTCTTCACTGTTTGGTAACTTCAAGCTCGATTATTGATAGTTCGTGATGTCGTTCGGGATCTTTAGCGTCACCGGTATATTCGTGCATCAATCCGGGCGGCGGCTTAATGGCAAGATGCCCCAAGAAACCCAACAGCGGACAAGGTCAATACCAGTTAAACCGTTGGCCATCGAGCGGAGCTTGGTAATTTGAGGTGCAAAATTCTTCCGTTCTGCGGCGGTCAGCCTTGAAGGCAATGGGTGGCTGTTGCTAAGCGGTGAGGCGATAACCCGGCAAGGATTTTCTCCGTTAGGAGTAGTGTTCGACAATAGAACCAGGTTTGATTCAATCATTAGGATGGCTATGATGTTTGGCGTGAGGAAGTCCACTTCCTTCCTTTTACGGATTGAAACGCTGCCAAGTTACGTGTTAGGACCGTCAGAATTCATGCGGTGGTTCAGGATGAAAGAAATCTCGAAATAACTCCACGGTTGGTTCTTCTTGAAGATAGACTTGCAGAATACTTGAAAGTTGCATATATTGGACACGAGTTCGGACCAATATCTTGTGGATGGAGTTGGAAGCTTGCGAGGACATCCGGAAATTTTTGATCGAGGCGAGCTGAATCCCGGTCTAGGTGTTGCATAAAACAATCACCTCTCCTTCTTGAGGTTCGGTGGACATTCCGATTCGGAACTTCGCCAATGGAGAACATTTTTTGAGGCTAAAACGCTAGTGGTGACATAGCCGCTGAGTTGTGTTTTCGTGATCCGGGACGGAACCCAATTGCAAGCGGCAAATTGTTTCGCCATTCCGGAAGGGGTGAGCTGAAATAAAATCAAACAGGTGCCGGTTTACTGTCTACGGTTTGTAAGTGAAAAATTCAGTGTTAAACCGGTGAAAATACAATGCAAGGTCCAGTTAGTGGTTTAAGAGAGGGCTAATGACATATGGCGGATTGGCCATCAAGGATTAAACCGCCCATAGGCAGAAAGGCCAAGATTCAAAATTTCTGCTAAGTGTTGTGAAACAGGTTTTACACAATGTTCAAATCTATTTGGATCTACCGCACATCTATAAAGTAGTTTTACTGCGTTCTTTAAAAGCGTTCAAGTAGAACAGAAAAGGATGCATACTTTACAAGAAGAAAAGGAAGGGCTGCTAGTATTAAAAATAGATGTGGAATGACTACATGAGAGATCTATACCATTTTGGATCAAAACTACCATGGCGAAGGTAGGATGAAGAGGAAAAATGGAGAACTGTCTTGGATGAGCTTGCAAAAACCTAATGCAGATCTAAGGGCGAAGAACGAAGAAGTTTACCGCTGCGGATTACGGCGGAGAGGCGATGAGCCTCGATCTAACTCAGGTTGATGCAGCGGCCTTTGTTGGTGCAGTTCTTGAAGGTCGCGGATGGCGGCGGAGCTTGAGCTGAGGCGTCGCGAGGAAGAAGAAGATCACGAAGAGGAAGAGAAAAGGAGCCCTCGGGCTTTATTTATAAGGGAAAGAGTAAATGGCGGTAGCGAGAATCAAAGGCGTCCAAGCAGCCGAGTGGGCGCGCCTGTCGCCTCGATTTTCGAGATAATCATTAATGAGAAGGGAATCTTTTTAATCCTTTTATGCAGAGATGATGTCATGACGAACCGTTGCGGTGCTCCGAAGATGACGTCACGGCGGTTTACAAAATTCACAGGAGAAGTCAATATGGCGGTTTACGAAAATACAAGAGGATGTTTACAAGATATTTTTAGTGTTGAAGATTGACATGAATAAATTCAAATCAATCCGGGGCCTAATGTTGAGGATATAGCTACTAAGTATAAACCGGCCAGGAGGGCCCGGTTCACCTTAGACTATGCTGAAGCCCATGAAGGTCTTGAAGATGGTGTTCAACTAGTAAAGCTTGGAAGCCCACGGCCCAAAGGCGGATTAGGGCCCGTAGTGGTAAACCGCCATGCTTATGTAAACTTGTAATATAAGTTAGAAAGGAGAGAGACCGAGCCGGACACTTTGTATAGGTCGGCTCTGGACTCTGTAGACCGGCCAAGCGTCAACCTGTGTATATAAAGGGACGATCCGGCGGCGGTTCAAGACAGACAACAACAACTCGAGGCCCAGGCGAAGCTTATTTGCTCCCTAGTCATCGAAACCACATCAATCCCATCACAACTAGACATAGGCTTTTACCTTCATCGAAGGGGCCGAACTAGTATAAACTCTCGTGCCTTTGCGTCCGCTTTAACCCCTTCAAGTTAACCCGTAGCGATGGCTCCATGACTAAGTCCTTTCACGAGGACATCTGCCGTGACAAAACCACGACAAGGTGTCTTAGCGACTTCCGGTGAGGTTGCAGTTTTTCCGATCTCCATCAACATGGTTTCCGGTGGTGGTTTGTCCCTGGGCCACGTGGTCCGCCTCGGAGTGCTCATTTTCATCGCCAACAACTCCGCCTGGCTCCAAGAAGCCCCCCCTCTGTCGAGACTCTCCCCGTCCGCGGGGCGACGCACTATCGCGTGTGCCCTCACGGTGTCCTTTTGCGGCAGCCGTCGACCCAGTATCGGTCGGCTGCCGTGGCATCTTCGCTCCTCATTGTTCGCCGTCACAAGCGATCTGGTCGATCACGGCTCCAGCAGTGGGTGAAGCATGCGGTGGCTCGACATTCGACCACCCCCCAGGTCGCGGCAATTGAGCCCGAAGAATCTCTCTACGGATTGTTCGATCTGCCGGCTGGTCATTCGGACATTCTTTCCGAGTGCGAGAGCAACAACCCAGCGGCAGAAGTTCTCATGGTGGACTCCCCGCGTAGCCCACCCAGATTTCGTCGCGGCGGCGGCGGCGGAGACGACCCAGCGCGTGATCATGATGAATACTATCCCCAAGCCCTCACTGCGGAGCAAAGGGAGGAGCTGCATCGCCACAACGTCCAGGCGCTCCAGACCCCCATTATTTGGGAGACCTCCAAGGCTCGGGCCTTGGAAGCTGCACGCTTGGCCACCTTGGCTGAGCGTACGTGTCTGGAGAATCTCCAACAGTCACTCGACGAACGCGCCCATCAGCAGATCGCTGGATCCAGTCGACGGCCACGACCTCGGGTATACCATGCTCCGATTCAAAATGTCGTAGCAGCTGCATGCATAGCAGAGTCAATTTAGCTGTCTCATTCAGAAGTTGGTAGAGGTTTGTTGCAGATCCGAGCGCTGCTCCAGGCAGCTGGAGAACAAAACTTGGCTGTTTCGTAGTTGTGTAACAGAAAATCATAGCAGATCTGTGGTTGCAGACATAGTTCAGTCGGCACATAGTCCAAGATCACTTCCGTGGCATGAAGACCGTGGTCACCGCCAGGATCAGTATCTGGGTCAAGGACACAAGAAGTATGATCATTGATATCCCTGTGATGACCACCGTCGAGTGCTTTCGCCCCCTCCGAGGGGCGGGTCGTACGCGCCCCGGCGGTATGATGACAAGCGCCCGTATGATTGTGACGAGCGGAGAGCTCCAGTCGACCGAAGAGAACCTGGGTTCGACGCGAGGTCACTCCTCGTGCAGGGTTTGGCCGACAGGGGCCGAGCACACAGGGAAGGACAAGACAGAGACCGTCCTAGTGGAAGAAGAGCATTTGTTTCTCGGCCCAAGTGTTTCAGTAGAGCCATCCGAGCTACTGAGATCCCTCCCAACTTCAGGTTGGCGACGGGAGTGAGTAAGTTCACCGATGAGTCGAAGCCCGACATATGGATGGAAAATTACGGAGTGGCAGTCCAGTTTGGTGGAGGCAACGATGATGTAGCCATGAAGCACCTCCACCTGATGCTTTAGGGTTCGGCTAGGGCCTGGTTGAATCTGTTGGCCCCTGGAAGTATTTTCTGTTGGGATTAGTTAGCCCGAGTGTTCGTCAAAACATTCGAGGGCACTTGCAAGCGACTTGCTGGGCTGACTGAATTGTAGCATTGCGTCCAGAAACCGAATAATACTTTTAGAGACTACATCCAGAGATGGACTACCCTTCATCATAAAGTGGAAAATGTGTCACAGCACCAAGCAGTTTGCGCCTTCAAAGAGGGCGTCCGTTACAGAGAGCTCAACCTGAAGTTCGGTCGTTCATGAGACATGTCTCTAGCCCGAATGATGGAAATAGCCACTCAATATGCTAACGGTGAAGAAGAAGATCAACTCTGCAGTGGCAAGGGAAAATCAGTCAACCAGGACACCGGCGGTGGGAATTCCGGTCGGAAGCAAAATCATAAAGCATAACCTACGGCTCCTGTTGAGGCCGCAATTTTGAATCAAGGAAAGTTCAAGGGAAAGCCCAAAGGGCCATGGATCCCCAAAAACGTGAAAGATCAGTCAGGCAATGACATTCTCGATTTACCGTGCCATATACACACTAAAAAAGATGAAGAGGGTAACTTGATTCTGCCCAAGCATACCACTCGACAGTGCAGACTCCTGATTCAGTGCTTCTTAGAGGGTCAGCCCAGTGAGATGGAATCTGGTAAGGAAGAAGAAAAAGAGGAAGCTGATGGTTACCCTAAGGTTAATGCTACCTTGGTTATTTTTGCTGACATAGAGAGCAAAAGTCGACTGTAATTCATTAACCGGGAAGTGAATATGGTTGCTCCGGCAACGATGACGTATTTGAAGTGGTCGAAGACTCCTATTACATTCGACCAGTCAGATCACCCAGCGCACATCACTACCCTTGGATGGCAAGCGCTGGTGGTCGACCCAGTCGTTGGGGGCACCCGATTGACTAAGGTCCTTACGGACGGGGCAGTGGATTGAACATTCTGTACGCTGAGACCCTCCCAGGGATGGGCATTCCGATGTCCAAAATCAGTAAGAGTAACATGCAGTTCCACGGCATCATCCCCGGAAAGAAGGCAAAGTCACTCGGACAGATCGCTCTTGATGTGGTTTTTGTTCATTCCAAGAATTACCGCAAGGAAAAGTTGACGTTTGAGGTGGTGGATTTCCATAGAACCTATCATGTTGTTCTGGGCAGGCCCGCATATGCTCGTTTCATTGCTCGACCATGTTATGTATGAAGGAAATATGCCCTAGAGGCAATAATAAAGTTATTATTTATTTCCTTATTTCAAGATAAATGTTTATTATTCATGCTAGAATTGTATTAACCGGAAACATAATACATGTGTGAATACATAGACAAAACAGAGTGTCACTAGTATGCCTCTACTTGACTAGCTCGTTGATCAAAGATGGTTAAGTTTCCTAGCCATAGACATGAGTTGTCATTTGATAAACGAGATCACATTATTAGGAGAATGATGTGATTGACTTGACCCATTCCGTTAGCTTAGCACTTGATCGTTTTAGTTTATTGCTATTGCTTTCTTCATGACTTATACATGTTCCTAGAACTATGAGATTATGCAACTCCCGATTACCGGAGGAACACTTTGTGTGCTACCAAACGTCACAACGTAAATGGGTGATTATAAAGGTGGTCTACAGGTGTCTCCGATGGTACTTGTTGAGTTGGCATAGATCGAGATTAGGATTTGTCACTCCGATTGTCGGAGAGATATCTCTGGGCCCTCTCGGTAATGCACATCACTATAAGCCTTGCAAGCAATGTGACTAATGAGTTAGTTGCGGGATGATGCATTACGGAACGAGTAACTTGTCGGTAATGAGATTGAGCTAGGTATTGAGATACCGACGATCGAATCTCGGGCAAGTAACATACCGATGACAAAGGAAACAATGTATGTTGTTATGCGGTTTGACCGATAAAGATCTTCATAGAATATGTAGGAGCCAATATGAGCATCCAGGTTCCTCTATTGGTTATTGACCGGAGACGTGTCTCAGTCATCTCTACATAGTTCTTGAACCCGTAGGGTCTGCACGCTTAACGTTTGGTGACAATTTGTATTATGAGTTTATGTGTTTTGATGTACCGAAGGTAGTTCAGAGTCCCAGATGAGATCGGGAACATGACGAGGAGTCTTGAAATGGTCGAGACGTAAAGATCGATATATTGGACGACTATATTCGGACATCGGAAGGTTCAGTGATTGGTATTTTTGAATCTACCGAAAGTTATGGGAATTCGTATTGGGCCTTAATGGGCCATACGGGAAAGGAGAAAAAGGCCTCAAAGGTTCGCCGCACCGCTCCCCATGGACTGATCCGAATTGGACTAGGGAGGGGGGGGGGCGCCCCCTTCCTTCCTTCTCCTTCTCCCTTCCCTTTTTCCTATTCCATGTGGGAGGTGGAATCCTACTAGGACTAGGGAGTCCTAGTAGGACTCCACACTTGGGCGCGCCCTATGAGAACCAGCCTCCTCCTTCCTCCATCCTTTATATACCTGGCCAGGGGGCACCCCATAGACACACAAGTTGATCATTGATCTTTAGCCGTGTGCGGTGCCCCCTCCACCATAATCCACCTCGTCATATCGTAGCGGTGCTTAGGCGAAGCCCTGCGTCGGTAGCTTCATCAACACTGTCATCACGACGTCGTGCTGACGGAACTCTCCCTCGAAGCTCTACTGGATCATGACTTCGTGGGACGTCACCGAGCTGAACGTGCGCAGATCGCGGAGGTGCCATATGTTCGGTACTAGGATCGGTCGATCATGAAGACGTACGACCACATCAACCGCGTTGTCATAATGGTTCCGCTTACGTTCTACGAGGGTATGTGGACCACACTCTCCCATCTCGTTGCTATGCATCACCATGATCTTGCGTGTGCGTAGGAAAATTTTGAAATTACTACGTTCCCCAACAGTGGCATCCGACCCAGGTTTATGCGTAGATGTTATATGCACGAGCAGAACACAAGTGAGTTGTGGGCGATACAAGTCATACTGCTTACCGGCATGTCATACTTTGGTTCAGCGGTATTGTTGGATGAAGCAGCCCAGACCGACATTACGCGCACGCTTACACGAGACTGGTTCTACCGACGTGCTTTGCATATAGGTGGCTGGCGGGTGTCAGTTTCTCCAACTTTAGTTGAACCGAGTGTGACTACGCCCGGTCCTTGTTGAAGGTTAAAACAACACTAACATGATGAAATATCGTTGTTGTTTTGATGCGTAGGTAAGAATGGTTCTTACTAAGCCCGTAGCAGCCATGTAAAACTTGCAACAACAAAGTAGAGGACGTCTAACTTGTTTTTGCAGGGCATGTTGTGATGTGATATGGTCAAGACGTGATGAGATATAAGTTGTTGTATGAGATAATCATGTTTTGTTGAAGCTATCGGCAACTGGCAGAAGCTTTATGGTTGTCTCTTTATTTCATAAGATGCAAGCGCCAAATAATTGCTTTACTTTATCGCTATGCGATAGCAATAGTTGCAAGAGCAATAGTTGGCGAGATGACCATGTGATGACACATTGATATAGATCAAGATGATGGAGATCATGGTGTCATGCCGGTGATGATGGAGATCATGACGATGCTTTGGAGATGGAGATCAAAAGCACAAGATGATGATGGCCATATCATGTCACATATATTGATTGCATGTGATGTCTATCCTTTAAGCATCTTATTCTGCTTTGATTGACGGTAGCATTATAAGATGATCTCTCACTAAATTCCAAGGTAAAAGTGTTCTCCCTGAGTATGCACCATTGCCAAAGTTCATCGTGCCGAGACACCACGTGATGATCGGGTGTAATAAGCTCAACGTTCATCTACAACGGGTGCAAGCCAGTTTTGCACACGCAGGGAAACTCGGGTTGAACTTGACAAGCCTAGCATATGTAGATATGGCCTCGGAACATTGGAGACCGAAAGGTCGAGCATGAATCATATAGTAGATATGATCAACATAGTGATGTTCACCATTGAAAACTACTCCATCTCACGTGATGATCGGACATGGTTTAGTTGATTTGGATCACTTGATCACTTAGATGATTAGAGGGATGTCTATCTAAGTGGGAGTTCTTAAGTAATATGATTAATTGAACTTTAATTTATCATGAACTTAGTCCTGGTAGTATTTTGCAAATAATGTTGTAGATCAATAGCTCGTGTTGTTGCTTCCCTATGTTTTATATATGTTCCTAGAGAAAACTAAATTGAAAGATGATAGTAGCAATGATGCGGACTGGGTCCGTGATCTGAGGTTTATCCTCATTGCTGCACAGAAGAATTATGTCCTTGATGCACTGCTAGGTGACAGACCCTCTTTGGAGGAGCGGATCTGAGGCGTTATGAGCGTTTGGCTAGCTCAATATGATGACTACTTGATAGTTTAGTGCACCATGCTTAACGGCTTAGAATCGGGACTTAAAGACGTTTTGAACGTCATGGACCATATGAGATGTTCCAGGAGTTGAAGTTAATATTTCAAGAAAATACCCGAGTTGAGAGATATGAAGTCTCCAACAAGTTCTATAGCTAAAATATGGAGGAGAATAGCTCAAGAAGTGAGCATGTGCTCAGATTGTCTGGGTACTACAATCGCTTGAATCAAGTGGGAGTTAATCTTCCAGATAAAATAGTGATTGACAGAATTCTCTCACCATCACCAAGTTAGTAGAACTTCATGATGAACTATAGTATGCAAGGGATGACGAAAACGATTCCCGAGCTTTTCATTATGATGAAATCGATGAAGGTAGAAATCAACAAAGAGCATCAAGTGTTGATGATTAACAAGACCACTAGTTTCAAGAAAAGGGCAAAGGGAAAGAAAGGGAACTTCATGTAGAATGGAAAGCAAGTTGTCACTTCCGTGAAGTAGCCCAAAGCTAGACTAAAGCCTGGCCGAGTGCTTCTCTGCAAAGGAAATGGTCCTTTGAAGCGGAAATGCCCTGAATATTTGGTGGATAAGAAGGATGGCAAAGTGAACAAGGGTATATTTGATATACAGGTTATTGATGTGTACCTTACTAGTGTTTATAGTAGCCCCTGGGTATTTGATACTTGTTCGGTTGCTAAAAATTAGTAACTCGAAACAGGAGTTACAGAATAAACAGAGACTAGTTGAGGGTGAAGTGACGATGTGTGTTGGAAGTGGTTCCAAGATTGATATGATCATCATCGCACACTCCCTATACTTTCGGGATTAGTATTAAACCTAAATAAATGTTATTTGGCGTTTGCGTTGAGCATGAATATGATTTGATCATGTTTATTGCAATACGGTTATTCATTTAAAGTCAGAGAATAATTGTTGTTCTGTTTACATGAATAAAACCTTCGATGGTCATACACCCAATGAAAATAGTTTGTTGGATCTCGATCGTAGTGATACACATATTCATAATATTGAAGCCAAAAGATGCAAAGTTAATATTGATAGTGCAACTTATTTGTGGCACTGTCGTTTAGGTCATATTGGTGTAAAGCGCATGAAGAAAAACCATGCTGATGGGCTTTTGTAATCACTTGATTATGAATCAGTTGATGCTTGTGAACCATGCCTCATGTGCAATATTACTAAGACTCCGTTCTCCGGAACAATGGAGCGAGCAACAGACTTGTTGGAAATAATACATACTGATGTATCCAGTCCGATGAGTGTTGAGGCCCGCGGCAGGTATCGTTATTTTCTGACCTTCACACATGATTTGAGCAGATATAGGTATATCTACTTGATGAAACATAAATCTGAAACATTTTGAAAAGTTCAAATAATTTCAGAGTGAAGTGGAAAATCATCGTGACAAGAAAATAAAGTTTCTATGATCTGATCATGGAGACAAATTTTTGAGTTACGAGTTTCGTCTTCAATTAAAACAATGTGGTATAGTTTCACAAATTCGTGCCACCTAGAACACCACAACATAATGGTGTGTCCAAATGTCATAACCGTACTTTATTGGATATAGTGCAATCTATGATCTTTCTTACCCATTTACCACTATCGTTTTGGGGTTATGCATTAGAGACAGTTGCATTCACGTTAAAAAGGGCACCATCTAAATCCGTTGAGACGACACCGTATGAACTGTGGTTTAGCAAGAAACCTAAGCTGTCACTTCTTAAAGTTTGGGGCTGCGATGCTAATGTGAAAAAGCTTCAACCTGATAAGCTCGAACCCAAATCGGAGAAATGTGTCTTCATAGGATACCCAAAGGAGATTGTTGGGTACTGTCAGGACCCCGATTCCAAGTCACATCGACCTAGCCGGTAACACCTCATATCACTTTGCGGCCTCACGCACGGTATTCCCACGGGTGTCGCCTTACCATGGCTCGGGACCGTTTGCGCCTTTTGGCTCACGTATATGATAGTGTCGCTAGCATCCACATGACAAAGAACCCGGGCCGACATGGCTAGTCGTGAACCCAAAGCGGCGCTAACCTATGGGAACATGCATACATGAATCACATCGAGCATGTCGGTCATCAACGTATAAATTCAGGCTGTAGCACTGGGCTAACAGGACTCCGGTATCCCGGGCTGTAGCAGGCTAGGCAGGACTCCGAATAACACCGTGTGACATTTCCCCGAAGGGACAGACATAGGAACGAAGTGAAACACATGCCGGCCAGTCAAGTGTCCAAGCAGTAGTGCTGGGCTAGCAGGACTCCGGTGAACCGGGCTGTAGCGGACTACTATCGCTCAGAAGCACGAGACTACATTTCCTCATATGAGAGGCTGCCAAGGATAAACAACTAGTTGGTTGGATCCCACACATACCAAGCATTTCAATCATACACACAATATGCTCAATATGTGTAGATACAACATGGCGTCACAACATAACTCTACGACTCAAGTATTTATTTATTAGGCTCCGAGGAGCGAGAGATTACAAACATGGGTCTCATGACCCAACACTCAGGGCATACAAGTCAAAGCACAAGCGGAAGCTAATCATGTCTGAGTACAGACAACTATAAATGAAAAAGGCTGAGAAGCCTGACTATCTACCAGATCCTGCCGAGGGCACACGATCGTAGCTGAGGTAACAAGCTAAACGTCGAAGTCCACGTGGAACTACTAGCGAGACTGACGTCTCTCTGCAAAACATAAAATAAGAAAACGTGAGTACAATTGTACTCAGCAAGACTTACATCGAACTAACTACATATGCATCATTATCAAAAGGGGTGGTGGAGTTTGACCGCAGCAAGCCAGCTTTGACTCGGTGGCTATCCTAAACTACATTGCAAGTAACTCTTTTGAGGTGGCGCTACGAGTCCACATATTCACCATATCAATACACCACTATGGACCCGCTCCCGTCTCCATACGAGAACGCCATCCATAGCACTCACGCTTATCTTGCGCATTTTAGAGTATCCACTTTCACTTGTCTATGAACTGATATAGGCAACCCGAAGTCCTTTTCCGTGGACACGGCTATTCAATAGATCATATTAAACCTGCGGGTGTACTTCTTCACACACGCTCTCACCACTTAACGCCGTTTACGACATGTACTTGGCAACCTTCAGCGGAAGCCCAGCGTGGGTGTCGGCCACGGCCTACCTAAACACTCAAGTCCCTAGTCGGGTTTATCGCCTATTCGGGTTCCATCCGCAGGAGTCGGCCGAGGTTTCCCATACAGCCCGAACGATGTGTGCAGGGTTCCCGAGACACCAAGCAGGCGAATCGGTACACACCCCACGGTGCCTACCGCAACAAAACCCACCCCTAAGGTCAGCGTTGCGTCGGCCCCAACATGCTACAAACACCGAAACTACTTGCAACTCCGGACCGAGGACAAGGGTGGTTAAGAAGCCGAGAGGTCCATTGGTTTGGGTCCAATGCGTGGTAGTAGCTGTTTCATGGATCACAAACACGAACTCAGTTCACGAGGGCGGCTGCAATGAGACAACCCACCATGTACTCCTACATGGCCTCTCACCGCTACCTTTACCAAATCGTGTTCACACACTTAGCTCACACACAATAGGACATGTTCACACGACTATTCCAATTCATTCCCGATGAATCAGACCTGACTCAACTCTAAGCGATAGCGGGCATGACAAACAAGCATGAATGAGTAGGCACAACAGGCTCAAACAACTCCTACTCATGCTAGTGGGTTTCATCTAATTCTTGTGGAATGACGGTCATGCAGAGGATAAAGGGTTCAGCTACATGCAAGTAACACATGATTCGTTGTTGTCCTAATGCAGTGAAATAGAGTAGGAGCGAGAGAGTGGGATTATATCGGAATGAACAAGGGGGGGTTTGCTTGCACAGCACTTCAAGATAATATAGTTCTTCATCGGTGTCATCGAACTCATCGTCGATGACGTCGTCTCTTGAGAGGGACAATTACGGCAAAAAGAGAGAACACAATCAATGCAATGCACATTCACATGAATGACATGTCATATTAAGGTACTGAATTCACCTAATGCAATATCTAGTCAAGTTACTTGGAGTGGAACTCAATCAAGAACAAATTCCAACTCCAAATGTTATTCCAAAAATTGCCCTAATCATCATTTGTCCTATTCAGTGAGGTTAACTTGTTCAAACATGCATGATCATGGCATAAACAGATTCTTCATATTTTTCTGATCATTTTTCATATATAAATTATTTAATTTGGAGTTCGGTTGAATTGATATGATTTTTAGAAGTTTAGAGTATTTTCTGAAATTTCCTGAATTATTTTAAATCCAGAAAATGACTTATGCGTCGACTGACGTCGATGTGGCGTCAAGAGGTCAACAGCTCACGGTCGGTCAAACTGACGGTGGGTCCCGCGTGTCAGCATAATTAGCTTAACTAAAATTAATTAAAACTAATCCTAAATAGTTAACAGGGCCGGCCCCACCTGTCATAGGCTCAACAGGGTCAACCATGGCCCACCCGTGGTCACGTCAAAGTCGGCTGCCGGCGTTTAGCCGCCGGCGAGCCCGACGCGGCGGCGGAAGTGGATTTTGCCGTTCCGGCCACCAAATGGATCGGGGAAGGCGTCTAAGTGGAGCTGGGGACAAACCGCAGCTCCTGGTGGAGTCGGTTGGGGTTGGGGCGGCCGGAAATGGTGCCGGCGACGACCTAGGCGGCCGCTGAGCTCGGGCGAGCTTCGGGCTCGGCGCTGCGGTGCACTAGAGGAAAACGGAAGGGCGCTGCGGGCTCTGGGAGGCGGCGAACTTGGTAGCATGCTCGGGCACAAGCTAGGGTGGCCACAGCCGCGGCGGCATGGCGCGCGGGCGGGGAGTTTCGGCCGGTGGAGGCGGCGGTTGTAGGGCAATTAGGCGACGGGGTATGGGGAAATGGTGCGAGAGGCTCACGCGGTTCTTCTGGTGCTACTGGAGAGGTAGGGGAGGCACGGGGTCCGGCGGAACGTCGGCGGGGATCTCCGGCACCCGAGGACAGAGACGGCGGCGCTGGCTGCGTCTGAGCTTCAGCGTCGGGGGGCTCGGTGAGGAGGGGGAGAGAGACTAGGCGGAGCTCGGGGGTGTGTCGGAGAGGCTCGGGGATGGCTGCGGCTACGGCTATGGCGAACGGCGGCGGCGGCGTTCGGCCGTGCGTGTGAGAGCGGAACAGAGGAGGGGAACGAGGGAGAGGGAGAGAGCGAGGGGGTCCAGGAGGTCGGGCGGCGCCGAGGAGATGTGGCGTCGCGGTGGCAGCGACGCAGCAGGCAGCTGGTGGCGTGGCGAGCTCAGCGGCGTCGCGGTGTCCCTCCTCTCCCTCTTGCACGACGAGGAGGAAGGCAGGGGGGCACACAGTGGGCTGGGCCGCCTGAGTGGTGGGCATCTGGGTTGTAGGTAAGTGCTAGGTAGTCCTTCTCTCTCTCTATTTTATTTCTATTTTTTTTCTGTTTTTCTATTAATCTATAGTCTTTAGGGCTTTATTAAAAATACTAATACCAACCCAAAAATCATGAAACTTGCTCAAGCCCACTGTTTGGAGAATATCCAACAGCAAACATTTAAGTTTATGATTATTTGAGCATTTAAAATATTTTATAGTATTTAAATGCCCAAATGCAAATACCATATGAATTAATCCAGTGACCAAATGTGACATGACAAATGTGCAGCACCTCTGGTTCTGGTTTAAAGCATTTTTCCAGAAATGATGAACATTTTCTAAAGCCATTTGAATTCACTGAAAAATATTTTTGGTTGAACCTATTTGAATTCCTTTAATGCTAGGGTTTAGGCAATCCCTATTTCAAGTTTCAAATAAGTTTAAACATGATGCATGGATGCAATGCCACTAGTTACAAGCAAGCTCTAGGGCTGTGACAGGTACACCTTCTATCATAGATCCGAAGGCAAGACATTCGTTGCTACGAATTGATCCTTTCTAGAGAAGGAGTTTCTCTCGAAAGAAGTGAGTGGGAGGAAAGTAGAACTTGATGAGGTAACTATACCTGCTCCCTTATTGGTAAGTAGATCATCACAGAAATCTGTTCCTGTGACTCCTACACCAATTAGTGAGGAAGCTAATGATGATGTTCATGTAACTTTAGATCAAGTTACTACTGAACCTCGTAGGTCAACTAGAGTAAGATCCGCACCAGAATGGTACGGTAATCCTGTTCTGGAGGTCATGTTATTTGACCATGACGAACCTACAAACTATGAGGAAGCGATGATGAGCCCAGATTCCGTAAAATGGTTTAAGGCCATGAAATCTGAGATGGGAACCATGTATGAGAACAAAGTGTGGACTTTCGTTCACTTGCCCGATGATCGGCAAGCCATAGAAAATAAATGGATCTTCAAGAGGAAGACGGACTCTGATAGTAGTGTTACTATCTAGAAAGCTAGACTTGTTGAAAATGGTTTGACAAAGTTCAAGGAGTTGACTACGATGATACCTTCTCACCCGTAGCGATGCTTAAGTCCGTCCGAATCATGTTAGCAATTACCGCATTTTATGATTATGAAATTTGGCAAATGGATGTAAAAATTGCATTCCTGAATGGATTTCTGGAAGAAGAGTTGTATATGATGCAACTTGAAGGTTTTGTCGATCCTAAAGGTGTTAACAAAATGTGCAAGCTCCAATGATCCATCTATGGACTCGTGCAAGCATCTCGGAGTTGTAATATACGCTTTGAAGAGTTGATCAAAGCATATAGTTTTATACAGACTTGCGGTGAAGCCTGTATTTACAAGAAAGTGAGTGGGAGCACTATAGTATTTCTGATAAGTATATGTGAATGACATATTGTTGATCGGAAATGATGTAGAATTTTCTGGAAAGCATAAAAGGAGTGTTTGAAAGGAGTTTTTCAAAGAAAGACCTCAGTGAAGCTGCTTACATATTGGGCATTAAGGTCTATAGAGATAGATCAAGACGCTTGATAAGTTCTTTCAATGAGTACATACCTTGACAAGATTTTGAAGTAGTTCAAAATGGAACTGTCAAAGAAAGAGTTCTTCCTTTGTTACAAGGTGTAAAATTGAGTAAGACTCAAAGCCCCACGGCGAGAAGATAGAAAGAGAATGAAAATCATTCCCTATGCCTCAACCATAGGTTCTATAAAGTATGCCATGCTGTGTACCAGATCTATTGTATACCCTACACTGTGTTTGACAAGGGAGTACAATAGTGATCTGGGAGTAGATCACTGAACAGCGGTCAAAATTATCCTTAGTGGAATAAGGATATGTTTCTCGATTATGGAGGTGACAAAAGGTTTGTCATACAGGGTTACGTCGATGCAAGTTTTGACACTGATCCATATGACTCTAAGTCTCAATCTGGATACATATTGAAAGTGGGAGCAATTAGCTAAAGTAGCTCCGTGCATAGCATTGTAGACATAGAAATTTGCAAAATACATACGGATCTGAATGTGACAGGCCCGTTGACTAAGCTTCTCTCACAAGCAAAACATGATCACACCTTAGTACTCTTTGGGTGTTAATCACATAGCGATGTGAACTGATTATTGACTCTAGTAAAACCCTTTGGATATTAGTCACATGGCGATGTGAACTAATCACATGGTGATGAGAACTATTGGTGATAAATCACATGGCGATGTGAACTAGATTATTGACTCTAGTGCAAGTGGGAGACTGAAGTGAATATGCCCTAGAGGCAATAATAAAGTTATTATTTATTTCCTTATATCATGATACATGTTTATTATTCATGCTAGAATTGTATTAACCGGAAACATAATACATGTGTGAATACATAGACAAAACAGAGTGTCACTAGTATGCCTCTACTTGACTAGCTCGTTGATCAAAGATGGTTAAGTTTCCTAGCCATAGACATGAGTTGTCATTTGATAAATGAGATCACATCATTAGGAGAATTATGTGATTGACTTGACCAATTCTGTTAGCTTAGCACTTGATCGTTTTAGTTTATTGCTATTGCTTTCTTCATGGCTTATACATGTTCCTAGAACTATGAGATTATGCAACTCCCGATTACTGGAGGAACACTTTGTGTGCTACCAAACATCACAACGTAACTGGGTGATTATAAAGGTGCTATACAGGTGTCTCTGATGGTACTTGTTGAGTTGGCATAGATCAAGATTTGGATTTGTCAATCCGATTGTCGGAGAGATATCTCTGGGTCCTCTCGGTAATGCACATCACTATAAGCCTTGCAAGCAATGTGACTAATTAGTTAGTTGCGAGATGATGCATTATGGAACGAGTAAAGAGACCTGCCGGTAACGAGATTGAGCTAGGTATTGAGATGCAGACGATCGAAACTCGGGCAAATAACATACCGATGACAAAGGGAACAACGTATGTTGTTATGTGGTTTGACCGGTAAAGATCTTCGTAGAATATGTAGGAGCCAATATGAGCATCCAGGTTCCTCTATTTGTTATTGACCGGAGACGTGTCTCGATCATGTCTACATAGTTCTCGAACCCGTAGGGTCCGCACGCTTAACGTTCGGTGACAATTTTTATTATGAGTTTATGGGTTTTGATGTACCGAAGGTAGTTCGGAGTCCCAGATGATATCGGTGACATGACGAGGAGTCTCTAAATGGTCGAGACGTAAAGATCGATATATTGGACGACTATATTCGGACATCGGAAAGGTTCCGAGTGATTCGGGTATTTTTCGGAGTACCGGAGAGTTACGGGAATTCGTGTTGGGCCTTAATGGGCCATACGGGAAAGGAGAGAAAGGCCTCAAAGGTTCACCACACCCCTCCCCATGGACTGGTCCGAATTGGACTAGGGAGGGGGGGGGGGCGCCCCCTTCCTTCCTTCTCCTTCTCCCTTCCCTTTTTCCTATTCCATGTGGGAGGTGGAATCCTACTAGGACTAGGGAATCCTAGTAGGACTCCACACTTGGTCGCGCCCTATGAGGGCTGGCCTCCTCCTCCCTCCTTCCTTTATATACGTGGCCAGGGGGCACCCCATAGACACACAAGTTGAACATTGATCGTTTAGCCGTGTGCGGTGCCCCTCTCCACCATAACCCACCTCGGTCATATCGTAGCGGTGCTTAGGCGAAGCCCTGCGTCGGTAGCTTCATCAACACCGTCCTCACGCTGTCGTGCTGACGGAACTCTCCCTCGAAGCTCTACTGGATCGTGAGTTCGTGGGATGTCACCGAGCTGAACGTGTGCAGATCGCGGAGGTGCCTTATGTTTGGTACTAGCATCGGTTGATCGTGAAGACGTACGACTACATCAACTGTGTTGTCATAAAGCTTCCGCTTACGATCTATGAGGGTGCGTGGACGACACTCTCCGCTCTCGTTGCTATGCATCACCATGATCTTGCGTGTGCGTAGGAAAATTTTAAAAATTACTACGTTCCCCAACAATGTATATCTCAAGTTGAAGATGCCTGGGCCCAGAGGAGTGGTCACAGTCACAGGGAGTCGGCAAAGCAGAAGGGTGTCTTCAGAAAGGCTCAAAGATTGCTGACGAGCAGATGGCAGCAGTAGAGATGGAAGAATACAAGAAGAATGCAGATCCGAGTTATTTGTTGCTGTCGGATTTCAGGTTCCGGCAGACCCTTGAGGTTCGAACACTGGGGTGCGCGCGGAGATCCGACCCTCCACCGTCTCGCACCTCGCCGAATCGCAGGGACCTAAACTACTAACGGAACAGCACAAGAGACACAAGATTTATACTAGTTCGGGCCACCGTTGTGGTGTAATACCCTACTCTAATTTGTGGCGTGGTGGATTGCCTCTGGGCCTGTTGAGGAACAGTACAGGGAAGAACAGCCTCACGAGGGTCTGTTCTTGGTGGGTGTGATGAACTGCTAGGTGGTGTCCCGTCGCTCTAGCTTGAGGATCGGGTCTCTGTCTTTCTCTGGATGCCGATCGTTTCGATCCCCTCGATCGTTTCGATCCCCTCTCTCTGAGTGTGGCTACCCCTATTTATAGGCGAAGGCCCTGGGCCTCTTCCCAAATATTGAGCGGGAAGGGCGCCAACAATTGGCCATTTTGAAGGGGAACAGCGGGTACACTTATCTGACTAAAGTTGGTCCTCGCCACCAAAGGCTCTGTGATGGCGCCTGCTTGGGCTCCACGATGACTCCCTTCCAGCCGTTGGGGCTGGTCTTGGTCTTGTTGCACCGAAACGGATGCCTTTGCTTGACGCTCTCGCCTGCGCTTGCTCCTTTGCACCAAAGAGGAAAGGAGGGCGCTGCTTGCTGGCTGGCGCTGGCCGGCGCCCTTGGTCGTCATGGCTTGCATCATGGGCACCTCTCGAGGTACCCTGCCTTGAACTCTCCGCCTCCTCATGAGCCAACCTGACGAGGTCGTGCCTGAGGAAGCTCCTGGTCGTCCGCCCCGCGAGTCTTGGCCCCTCGCGAGGGTCTTGAGCTTGTGCGGATGAAGATGGGCTGTCCTGGGCCTCCTTTGAGCCACGCTGCAGGCCGCAGGTAGGCAAGTCTGGGGACCCCCGTTCCCAGAACACCGACAGTAGCCCCCGGGCCCACAGCGCGCCCGAACTTGGCCGAGCAGAGGCGAAGGGCAAGTGTGAAGCGTCGTGGGCCCTAACAGCTCATGCCTTAGGCGCCGCATGGCGGTTGATTAGACGCGTCGCCTCTGCTCAGCGTGGGTTGATAATAGAGCGGCATCTTCCTTGCCTCCTTTACTTTCTCCAATTGCTGCTCAGATCCCCTTTCTTGCGCCTCTCCTCCCTGCTTCCAAGACCTTCAGATCCACTCCGCTGCGCGCCCTAGCCAATCATGGCTCCTCGCCAAGCCCGGCCGAGCTTGGTACTCTCCTGCCTTGGACCCGCCAAATGTGTCGGCGAGCCTCGCCTACAATCGCCCGGTTGGCGGAGGCGCAGAGCATCAATGGAACGGCGGTGTTCAAGGCCGGCTCCTCCGCCCCTGTGGGTCGGGGGAGTACCTTCTACCCGTCCTTCGTGAGCGCCATCATTGCTGGTCTGGTGCCTCCCTTCTCTGATTTCTTCTTCTCCATCCTCCGTCACTACAACATCCAAGCTCTGCACCTCCATACCAACTCCATCCTTCTTCTGGCAATCTTCGCCTACTATTGTGAGGCCCATGTTGGGGTGAAACCCTTGGTGGCCTTGCTGCGCCACTACTTCTTCCTCCGAACCTCCCGCGGTTCCGCCTCCGCGTGCGCGAGCTTCATTGCATACGGCGGAGCCAGCGCCATTTCAAACCCCGGGAAGCAGATTGAGTGCTTCAGGAGCAAGTGGGTCCTGGTGGATGCTGGGCGCATCCACCCTCGGCTGATCCTGCCCACGGAGCCCGCCGAGAGTTCCAACGACTGGTCCCGAGCGGAGCTTCGGGATCCCCGCGCGAAGCTGGTGCTGGAGAAGATGGATGCAGATCTGAAGCCGGCCGACGCGGCAGCGACGAAGCTGACCGGTGTGTCGCTGCTGAGGGAGTTCCTGGAGCACCAACTGGCTCCGCTTCGCCATTACTCGCTTCCGATGTGGAGGCCTCACTCGAGCCCCGTGGTACTGGCCAGCGAGGATTTGGCGACGGTCCTCCAGTCCTTGGTTGGGGGCGATGTGGCGAGACTGGAGGACACCACCGCACCCTTGTTCCTTCGTGAGGATTGGGAGCAGGTAGTGGGGCCCATGCCTATCTTCAATGGGGACGGGCCCGTGCCCGTGGAGGCTCCGGAGGACCTGGTGGACGTGTCCTATTCCGACTCCAGCGAAGAGGTGGAGGAAGGAGAGGCGGGAGAGGGGGTTGATTCGGGGGCGGAGTCAAGGGCTCCTCCCCTGCGGCGCAGGCCCCGCGTTCTCCGCCTCCCCGAGAGTGACGACAACGAGGATGAGGATGAGCGGGGAGGCAGAAGCCTGCCCCCGATCCCGAAGAAGGACCGGACTGGGCTGGTCCCCCGCGGGTCCGCCCCGGCCCCGGGGCGATCCGCAGACGTGCCTCCTGCTCCTGGTCCCCTTGAAGCTGATCCCTGCAGCCGGCTCTCGGGCTTCAAGTATGGCCGGAGGCTGCTCGAGTCCACCAGCGACAACCTGTAAGTGCATGCTTCCCGTCTTGATTATTGCTCTGTCGACGAGATCTGATGTCCATGTTCTTCGGCCAGGCCGGCGCCCGCGGCGAAGAAGCTGAAGGGGGCTCCTGAGGCCCCATCCGTGGCGGTGCCTCTGCCCGAAAAAGAAGATGATCCTGACGCCCAGGCCTCTCCTGCCCGGGCATCTTCGTGAGGCCTGGCTGAGCCCGATGGGGCGAGCTCAGCCCCCTTGACCCAGGCAACTCCCGAGGTGCCCTTGCTTGGCGCTGCCTCCACTGTCGCCGTGGCGCCGCTGGTTCCGCCTCGAGCGCGATGGTTCTGCCGCCATCTCCTCCTACTCCACCAACTGCTGTCTCTCGACTCCTCCTTTGTCACTGGATTGCGCTGCCGCTGAATTGGACCGCTGCGGCAGATCTTCTGGCGCCGACCCTCGCTTGGTGGTGGGCGCTTGAGCTGGCCTCTGGCTGGATTCGCTCCGACGCTTGATTCGGGCGGCGCTGGTCCAGGCCTCGGCGGCTTGCGGCGAGGAGAAGCAAGCTGTTCGTGGGCGAGGTAGCCGCGATGCTGCCACAGGGGAGGCAGCCACATCCAAGGTCGCTGTGAGACCTTTGGAGGCGAGCGGAAGGGCCTGCAGGACCAGCTTGCCTAGGAGGCCCGCCTCCGCCAGGAGCAGGAGGAAAGCATGAAGGCTCGCGAGGCGGCCGTCAAGGACCAGGAGGCCAAGCTGAAGAAGCGCCATGACCGCCTAGGCGCGCTGGAGCAGGAACTGGAGGCGAGGAAGGTCGAGCTGGACGACAAGGCGCAGGTTCTTGCCGAAGATCGCGTGGCCTTCATGGATATGGAGGTGAAGGCTCGCGCCTTGCTAAGGGAGCTTTACGATAGTGGCCAGGAGAGCCCACTGGCCGGCGCAGAGGACGGCCCCGCCAAGCTGCTTCCCTTCCTGGTTCGCGCTCTTGAAGATGTCTCCCTTGGTCTTGGCCCCACGGCTGAGGCCGAGGCGCGTGTCTTGTCTTCCACGGCACTGACGCGGATCCTCACCCACATCTATCTTCGTGATCCCAACGTTGACATGGACAGCATGCTGGAGCCAGCAAGCGGCGAGTATGCAGCTGTCGCTGCCGAGGCTGTGAAGGGTCGCGCGGAGGCTCTGTTGGGGAAGTTCCGGGCCTTCAGCACCAAGCGAGGCGGGCGCTGCCCGCCCTGCTGCTTCGCGCGAGCCCACTCAGCTGCTCCATCGCCGACAAGTGACTCGGTGTGGCTCCTGCCTTGCTTTTAATTCCTGCACATGTATCATGCCTCGAGGAGGCATTTAAACTTGCGTTTGGTATTGTGATAACAGTGTCGACTGTAATATTTGCTTTTGAATTCCTTGAAATTTGTGCTTCCTACTTGCTTTATGTTCTACGCGGTAGAGCCCGGCCCAGCGCCCTCGGCTGCTGTTAGCCCCGACCCGGAAACCAGGGCGGGACCAAGGAGTGAGGGGCTACGTGACAAGTTAGGCTCTGAGTCGCGATGCTCGAGAGTCCCCTTAACACCACGAACAACAAGTAGGGAGGTGAGACGCGGGCGGATCCGTCGTTCTACGTCTGCAGAGCCCAGCCCCGCGCATACCTCAACCGCCGTTAGCCTTTTGGAACTAAGGGGTGAGGGGCTACGTGACCAGTTAGGCTCCTGAGTCGCGATGCTCAGGAGTCCCCCATGACTCTCAAACAGCATTTGTACCTAGCTACGCTCGGGGAGTGACGTGCGACGAACCAGGCCCGAGGGGCCTGGCTGGGTGGCGTGCGTCTGGGCGTGACCCAGGCGCAGCCCCCGTGCCCAGCCCCCTCGCGCAGCGCTCCCGAGGGGAGGCGTTGCGACGAGGCCAGACACTGAGCTCTGGGCTCCCTGAGGTTGATGCGACCCGGAGGCCACCCTCAGTTGTTTATCACCAGCGCGGAGCATAGCGCTTCCGTATGCGTACGGGCATAGCCGCTCCTCGGCAGTGTCGTCAGCCAGCGCGGAGCATGGTGCTTCCACTGGAACGTGGGAGGGGCTTCCCTCGGAGGAGCCCAGGCGTATACAGCCCCACCGACACGTGGCTGGCACGGTAGGGCTGGACGAGGTCTATCCGGGCACCCGTGAGCCAGCTGACTCACGGGCCCTACCTCAAGGCGGGTTGCGCCTGGCTCGGGCCTTATCTTGAGTGTGTTCCTGCAAATTTGGCGGATGCGTGCTCTCGTCTTGGGTCCCGCTCTCGGGCTGGTGCGAGCCGTCGCCGGCAAGCCAGCTCGCGATGCCATGGACAAGACCAGAGGATGAGGGCGGAGAGCCGTAGGAGCCTGAGTCGCGATGCTCGTGCACCCCCTTTAACGCGCTTAGCTGGATTAGATGACGCAACTCGTCCTCGGTCTCAGCTCTCGGGCTGGTCTCAGCCGTCGGCGGCAAGCCAGGTCGCGATGCCATGGACAAGACCAGAGGGTGAGGGCGGAGAGCCGGTAGGAGCCCCGAGTCGCGATGCTCGTGCACCCCCCTTTAACACGCATAAGCTGAGTTGGATGCTGCAACTCTCGCCCTCGGTCCCGGCTCTCGGGCTGGTCTCAGCCGTCGCTGGCAAGCCAGGTCGCGATGCCATGGACAAGACCAGAGGGTGAGGGCCGGAGAGCCGGTAGGAGCCCTGAGTCGCGATGCTCAGGCACCCCCACTTTAACGCGCAAGCTGGGTTGGATGACGAAACTCTACGTCCTCGGGTCCCGGCTCTCGGGCTGGTCTCAGCCGTCACTGGCAAGCCAGGTCGCGATGCCATGGACAAGACAGGAGGGTGAGGGTCGGAGAGCCGGTAGGATCCCCGAGTCGTGATGCTCAGGCACCCCTCCTTTAACGCGCAAGATTCCGACACCCAGGAAAAGGCTCCAAATAACAAGCACGATGGAGCGAGAGCATAATCCTAAGGAAAATGCAAGAAGGATACATGCCGCTGGGACTGGCCCGAGCGGCTTGGGGATGATGCAGCCCGAGGGGCGCCCCCAACAGGATAAGCTAATGACATGAAATAAAAGGGATACATGCCGCAGGGACGGACCCACGCGGGCTGGGAACAATGCAGCCCTGAAGGCGCTCCCAGCCTGAAACGAAACTTAAAGATGTCACCTGGTGATGTTGGGGACGAAGGGGTGTTGATGTAGCAGACTCGGTGGGCTGCGGAGCGATCCTCACGAGCCCCAGGCCCGGGCCTCGGGAGGCTCGGAGGCGCTGGCGGCTCCTTAGGGGCCATCTCCATCTCCGCCAGGCTGCGGCGTGCGTGCGACCTCTTGAGCCTCCAGGATGGCCCTCATGAGGCCAGTGCTGCAGCCGCGTTGGCGAGCCATAAGGCATGCGCACATAGCTGTGGGGCGGCCCCTCGCAACGTCCCACTCGCGAGGGCCAGAGGCGCTCTTGAGATGCGGCTCGGTTGAGCCCTGGTATGTCGATGCAGACGCGCAGCCCACCATCCTTGCCTGGATGGGGGGCCACAGCGGGTAGGCGGCGGCAGCCCCTCATGACCCTTGACTCATGTAGCTCTTGAATGGCCTTGCTAACGAACTCCTGAGGGTTCGGCCCTCCTTGCCTTGCTCCTGCTTGCGGGAAACGTGCTTCGAAAGACGCCTCACGTGGTGCCCAAGCGCCTCCCTCGAGACCTTGGCGGGTCGGCGGCCTCCAGGAGAGCCCCAGAGCCTCGCTGAGGAGGGCGCCAAGGCGCTTCCTATCTTGCGCGGAAGGAGGCTCCCTGGCCCGCCTGCCCTGAGGGGCCTGTCTCTTGAGGAGCCGGGCCGGTCGATGTCTTCTTCTTCTTGGGTGCGGCCTCGGGAGGCCTCCTGCTCTGTGGTGCAGGTCTTCTAGCGATCGCGGCTCAAAAAGCTCGCTCCAGGGAGCATCGCATCTCTCTCTTCACGAGGGCACCGTGATGACTCCGCCCGCTTCACGGCATCTTGAGGGCGTTGTGGCCATGGTGGGTTCTGACCATGAATTTGGCCAACGCTGGGTACCCGAGGATGGCGTTGTCTGGCGGCGAATGTAATGGGCGACGTCGAAGTCGATGAGCTCGGTGTGGTAGTTGTCGCAAGCCCGAAGGTGACAGAAGGCGGACCTGCCCGATCGGGACCGTGGAGCCGTCGGTGACTCGGAGAAAGGCTTGGTTGGTTGAAGCTGGTATAAGGCGCTTGAAGATTGTTGAATGTCTCCACGGACAGGCGTTGAGCCCTGCTCCACCGTCGATGAGGGTCTTAGTGACTAGCACATAGGCGATGATTGGGGAACAAAGCATCGGGAGAACTCCGGCTGTGGCTGCGCGCTTGGCTGATCCGCTGAGCTGAGCGTGATGGCGCCGCCCGACCACCGAGGGCGCCGTGACTCGAGCTTGGGAGGACTGCATTCACTTCACGGGCGAACTGCTTGAAGATGCACTGAGAGATGGGCGTGAGCTCCGCCCGAGATCACGAGCGATCGCCGCGCTTCACGGAAGCCCCAGCCTCCTCGTCCCGATGACGGTCTTCGATTCTCCTTGGCGGTGGCGGCGGCGGAGGGAGGCCTGCGTTCTCTTGCGGGCGATCCTCGCGAGGCTGATCCCTCCAGCCTCCCTCGCGAGGCGGGTCTTGCCAGCAGTCCTCGCGAGGTTGGTCGCGCCACCCTTGGCGCGGGCCGCGGTCTTCCCAGCGTCCTGCATTCTTTCCTCCTCCTCGGCCGTAGCCCCGGTTGCTGCGCTCGGGGCGTCTGCCGACCCTTCCTTCGCGTACGGCCCGGAGTTCTTGACATTCATTGATGTTGTGAGTTTGGAGGTCGTGGTACACGCAGTACCAGCTGCCCTGGGAGCACTCGGGCTGATCTCTGCCTCGCTTGGTGCCTGGTTCGGCTGCGAGCACAGCAGCCCCCTTGCGCTTCACATCCTTGGCCTTGGACTTCTTTTCTTCGGGATCCGCGGCAGGCAGCTCAAGGAGGGAGAGGCGCCCCTCCTCGGCCCTGGCGCACTTGGTCGCCAAGTTGAACAGCTCCAGGGAGGTGCACAAATCTTCATGCATCGCCAGCTCCTCCTTCATCTTGACGTCGCGCACTCCGTCGGAGAAAGGCAGAGATGATGGCCTCCTCCGTTACCACAGGGATCTTGGTAGCGCGTTGTTGAGCGCTGGATGTACTTTGCAGGGTTTCCCACGCTGCTGCTTGATTCGACGCATGTCGCTCACGGCGGGTGGCCGATCGCGAGTACCTTGGAAGTTGGTGATGAAGCGGGTACGCATCTCGGCCCAGGAAGAGATCGTGCCTGGGCCCATATTTAGGAGCCAGGTGCGGGCCCCGTCCTTGAGCTCCATGGGAAACCAATTCACCATGAGCTTTTCATCCCCGTTGGCAGCCTCGATGCCGAGCTCGTAGAGCTGGAGGAACTCCGTAGGGTCAGCTGTGTCGTCGTAGTGGGGAGGCAGGTCTGGCTTGAACTTGGCGGGCCACCACGCCGCTGCGCCTTCGGAGATGAAAAGCTGGCAGCCCGCCGTGGCCAGGGGGCCTCGGATGGCGAGAGAGCTTGGTCTTGTGGGCCTCCTGCACCGGGCCGGGGGCAGCGCAGGGTCTTGACGTCTGGAGCAGGAGCGCTCGGGCAGCTTCTTGTGGGCGAGGAACTTCTTGATAGCTCTGCTCTTGCAGCGCGGCGCTGGCGAGCAGGTTCCGCCGAGGACAGCATTTGGAGCTCAGAGCACCGTCTTGAGGAGGAGGCGGATGAGGCGCCAGGAGCTTCATCGCCCAGAGGCGGGTGCGGTGCAAAGGCGGACGGCGCTGGGTCGCCTCTGCAGCATGAGCAGTGCAGCTTCGGGCCTCCATGGCCTTGGCGCCATGACGAAGAACCAGCTGGGTGGCGAAGGCACGGCGGTGCGGCCGCCCGCCTCATGGACAGGTGCTGGGGCGGCGCTTGCTGCTCGTTCCCGCCGGGCCGGTGGCGGCGTTGACGGCAGGTGACGGGAACAACGAGCGCCCGCGACGAGAGCCATCTCGGGCAACATGGGAGGCGAGGCGGCTCGGCGCCTGGCGCAGGCCCGACGGGCGTCGACATGATTGCGTGGTCGGGGAAGAGCGAGGCGACGAAAGGCAGATTCAGGCGCACCTACCGGGCGCCAAATATCGGAATCGGGTTCCGCGAGACCCTTGAGGTTCGAACACCGGGTGCTGGCGGAGATCCAACCCTCCACCGTCTCGCATCTTGCCGAATCGCAGGGACCTAAATTACTAACGGAACAGCACAAGAGACACAAGATTTATACTAGTTCGGGCCACCGTTGTGGTGTAATACCCTACTCTAGTTTGTGGCGTGGTGGATTGCCTCACAGGGCTGTTGAGGAGCAAGTCTGAGGAAGAACAGCCTCACGAGGTCTGTTCTTGGTGGGTGTGATGAACTGCTAGGTGGTGTCCGTCGCTCTAGCTTGAGGATCGGGTCTCTGTCTTTCTCTGGATGCCGATCGTTTGATCCCTCGATCGTTCGATCCCTCTCTCAGTGTGGCTACCCCTATTTATAGGCGAAGGCCTGGGCCTCTTCCCAAATATTGGCGGGAAGGGCGCCAACAATTGGCCATTTGAAGGGGAACAGCGGGTACACTTATCTGACTAAAGTTGGTCCTCGCTTTGCCAAAGGCTCGGTGATGGCGCTGCGTGGGCTCCACGATGACTCCTTCTAGCCGTTGGGGCTGGTCTTGGTCTTGCTGCTGAAAGCGGATGCCCTTGCTTGATGCTCTCGCCGCGCTTGCTCCCTTCGCACCAAAGAGGAAAGGAGGGGCCTTGCATGAGCTGGCGCCAGCCCAGCGCCCTTGGTAAATCATGGCTTGCGGCATGGGCACCTCGCGAGTACCCCTGCCTTGAACTCTCCGCCTCCTCATGAGCCAACTGACGAGGCCGTGCACGTGGAAGCTCCTGGTCGTCCGCCCGGCAGTCTGGCCCCTCGCGAGGGTCTTGAGCTTGTGTGGATGAAGATGGGCTGTCCTGGCCTCCTTTGAGCCACGCCCGCAGGCGCGAGCAGCAAGTGCTGGGACCCCGTTCCCGGAGCGCCCGATAGTTGCGATCCAAGAAGCACTGCCTCGAGTCGGCATTTACATCGGCGGAGAGACAAAGCCTATCCATATTCACCCGAAGACCCCAATGCTGCTCCGACCCACATCTCAACAAAACTCGGCGGCAAA